>JAPDSC010149542.1:69241-88489 GCA_026290005.1 Latrodectus geometricus
TAATTTCATCATCCGAAATTTTCTTGGATATGAGTCTACATTCAAGAAACCCTGGAGAGAAATTTCAGAGAGCAATGGGATTTTTTTTTGGAGTTAATGAAAGAGTAATTTATTTCCCATCAAGTCACCAGGCAAATTAATTTAGGTTCTTCAATTATAGTAGTTTCTTTAATGAAGCCTGCACGTTGAAACGATTACGTAATTGTTTTTCCTTCAACACCATTCCAAGCATCAATTGATAAATGCATTTCTCTTAGAAGACCATGGCGCAGCTTGCCCTTTTTGGACCTTGCGCCATAAAACCCAACCAACCTCAAAACCTCCTAGAAGACCAATTTCATAAAACCACTACAAATCCAACTTCAGAATCAATTTTGCAAGAGTACCTTACGATATTTGCATTTGAAGCTGTTGATTATAACTTGATCTGTGAGTTGTAAAATAGAAACTATATTAAAAGGGTGAAACTCGAAACGAATCGATTTAAGATTCAGGACTTCAGATTCAGCAGTAAGTTTATCCACAGTTTAGAGCTTTACTCTTCTCCGATAAAAAACGTTGATCTAAATCTACAAATTTTCCGAGCTTTAACGTTAGCATGATATGCAGCTGGTACTTTTTGAAAATTTTTTAAACATCTAGGTTTTAAATATTTTCATATGAAAAACAGAAACAATTTTTTGTTCCATATATGTTGGTTGCGAATAACATTATAATTCTTTGCTTCGTTTTTTTTTTTTTTACGCTTAACATATTTATTGTTTTTAAAACTAAGTGTTCTTTCGGGTAAGCTCTTCAACAATAAACCAATCATGTTCTTGTTGAAAATATTCTTTGATTCGTACACAGAAAGAAGTGATTTCAATGCTTCTTCTTTCCATTTATACAAAATTTTATTCACAGTTCCACTTTCACCCTACAATGTTTTAAGGCTCAAACCATGTCTGGTTTTTGATTCAACAATCTGATGCTTTGAATTTTTTTATGTTCAGCTTCATAGCAAAGTGGATGGATTTCTCTTGAATAATATTATCATCAACGCGAATGTTTATTTTCTTCCTTTTTTCAGCCAACCAAAAAAACTTTATACTTTAGGATGCCTTGCTTCTCTACAATACTTTTGAGAAACATTTTTGCTGGTACTGATTCCCTTTTCATAGATTGTTTCCGATTTTTTAAAATCGTCGAGTTGTTACTATTTGAAATTCCTTACACTTTGGCAATTTTGGTCATTTATCTTTTTAAGTCTACTTAGAGTTTCGTTCCTTGCCTAGACTGATAAACACGTTCATTTTTTAAACTGCGACAAATCCTCAACGGAAACAACTGAATCACCCTCTCGTCAAATGAAACTTCATAAATCGAGTTTTTTAAATGAAATGAAACCTACTACAGAATATCAGAGCTCAATTTTTTAAAGTTTTTCTCCCTTTCTATGTTCTCACGTACGAGGAGGAGAGTTTTTCCCCTTTATGTTTTCTTTCGTACGGGAAGGACAGGAATCGAATTCGACACCACAGTTCTTTCCCACCAAATGTCTGTTTGCAGAATGTCCGGAATGCCTGTACGTGTTGCTTTATTTAATATGAGTTCTTATTTTATATAAGGTCAGTTATATATAAAAAGGAAATCATATTTAAAAAACTGAAAAAAATATCAGACCATTAAAAATTAAAAAAAACTAGTAAAAAACAAAATTTCTCAAAAAAGAAATTTTTCAAATTTTTAGTTTGTAAATGGAAATTAAAATTATCATTGTGTCTATGGTGTTAGGTTAAAGGTTTGATTTTGAGATGAGCGTCTACTGTATTATTCAAAACAGCAATGTGACACAACAATTAAGTTTTAAATAATTTTTTTCAAGCTTATTCAAAAGCATTAAATTAGAATTTAGGACCTATTGCAGCCATAAATTAAATTAATTTTGAATAAAGAATTAATTTAAAGATATTGTAATATTTTCCACTCATTATTTTCTTTAAATGAAAATAAAACAGTAAAATCCAAAGGTTTGTTTTCAGATTTTTCAAAAATATAATTAAGAGGTTTTAAAGATTTCAGTTTCTAATAAAATCTTATTAGATTTTATATTTCGCGAGTAACTTCAAAGTATTGTAAAATGAATTTTATGAAAAATTAAATGCAAATTGTGCATTGATTTAAATAATAATTACGTTTGTGCAATTATTTATATTATCTAAAAACCACTCAAATCCTTCAGCTACGAAATCTCATGTTTCAAATTATATGATAATTATAGTTGTAATGGTATTTTTCAATTTCGTCTGCTTGAATTGAAATTTATTTCATATATTATGAAAAAAGTGAGTGTTTCTTCTCATTTAGTTAGGAGTTGTTCTGATGGATCAAGGAAGAAATGCAGAAGCTTTGGATCAGTTTAACAAAGCTTTAGACATAGAGCCTGACCACGAGGTTAGAAATACTTAACTATGTTATTCAAATATGTGTGTATGTCATAAATTTAATATCTGGTATTCTGCAGAGTATATAACATGTCATATAAAATATTTAAACTGGCCAGCAATTTATGAAATTATTAATATTTCAGGTATTTCTTATGCCATCAAAAATCTATTATAACTTTTAAACGATAAAATAAATAATCAATTCCTTTCAAATATCACGTGTTTAGTGAATATCATGTTTCGAATATCACATTTCGAGATTATAAGCAAGAATTAATATACGTGATTTCATTCAAAATCAGATAAAAAAAAATTTTTTTATCCTGTGATACTTAAACTTATATAATTGATATGATCTTTGTATAATTGATATTATTGCATATTTGACTATAAAATTTGTAAATATGCAATTTTTAATACTTCCTTCTGCCTTAAGAAACATCCTCATAAAGAGTCAATTTTTCAATTTCGACAGCTCAAATCTAAATATGAAATGATTTCTTAAAATGGTTGACAATTTCATAAAAAACTAAAGTTGTTTGGAATTAAAATGTTTTAAAATGCATGATAAAAACAGATTTAAAGATTTATTGTAATTAAAAATTACCTCTAGAACGGAGCAATTACGCAAACGCATGCTAATGGTATTTATATGTCCTGTAAAAATTCATCAGACCTTATTCAATTTTTCCTTATAAATGAATTTTTTTTTCTATGATGTGCATAATATTTGTCTATACATCACCATTTTCAGTTCCAAATATTTAGTTTTGAAATATATATAGAATTACTCAGAAACTAAACTATTACCAAGCTAACATTTAAAAGTTAATTTTTTTAAATTAAATTATCTGAACAACATTCTAATTTTTACTCTATTACGGGAATTTTATAGATATTATATTCTTCTTTATGATTTTTGCATTCTTCTGTATGTATGATTGTTCTGCTGATAAATCAGTATTACATGTCGTAGAATGATAATCTAGGACATGCATTACTATTTTATATATTTATATATTATTAACATTACATGTAATATTTTTAATAACCATCGCATAAACACATATCAATAGTCTATGCATAGTGACTCCATTTGTTTATAGTAAATGCATATTCAATTTTTAAAATGTTTTCTAATTTTAAAAAATTATATATTTTTACACAAAAATTAAATTTTTTAAGGAGCATATTAATTTATATAGACTGCTTTTTTCTCTTACATGTAATCGATTTTCAGAGATCTCTAGAGCTTTCGGCAATTTTAATGCAAGAATTTGTTCTGCTGATAAATCTGTATTATATGTCGTAGAATGATAATCTAGGACATGCATTACTATTTTATCTATTTATATATTATTGATATTACATATAATATTTTTAATAACCATCGCATAAACATACATCAGTAGTTTATGCATAGTGACTCCATTTAATTACAGTAAATACTTATTCAATTTTTTAAATGATTCCTAATTTTAAAAAATTATATATTTTTACACAAAAATTCAATTTTTTTGGGAGCATATTAAATAATATAGACTGCTTTTTCTCTTACATGTAATCTATTTTTAGAGATCTTTAGAGCTTTCGGCAATTTTAATGCAAGAATCGGGAATCCCGAGTCATAAGTACTTAGCAAGAGTTCGGTAAGTCATATTTTCTTGAAAAAGTTTAATTTAAATTCTAATTTCGTGTATTCTTTCCCTTAACAGAAAACCATAGTATGTGACATACATTTCTAAGGCTTTTATAAAAGCAATAATATTTGAAGTTTTCCATCATTTATATGTCAACTGTATTTAATAGCTGTCGAAAAGTTTTTTTTATTTATTTTATTTTATTTATTTATTTTTTATGTAAAATCTCCATGAAACATAAGTATGTGAATAATTAGCAAAATTCAGTAAAAGGTAAAACAAAAAGTAGTTAGAATGCATATTTCAATATATATGGCCACCTGAAGACTGAAATGTTTTAAAAAATGTTAAAAAAATCTCACAAATATATTTATTTAGCGACAGACAGATACTTCATAAATAATTTTCTTATTGTTTCTTACATATATACATTGGTTTTTATCTCGAGAGAAATTTTTTATATATAGTCTTTTCGATTTTATACAGTCAGAGAATAAAAATAATTTTGAACTGTTGACATAGACTATTACATTTTATTATCTGTAAAAAGACATATGTGCTTTATCCATCCAAAACTGTCAAGATTTCCAGAAAATTTAACGATACATTTTAACAGTAATTATTCATAAGAAATTTATGTTTTCAGTTATGTCAATTAATAAACTCATTAACAAAATTAAATTAATCTTTAAGTTTGGAAATGCAAAAAAAAATGCCCAAAAATTTTACTAAAAATCGAATTTAAAATAATAAACACGATTTTTTTAACATTTATTTTTTTTCACAAAAGTTGTTAAATTTTTGGTTTTTTAAAATTATTTTAACATTTAAATTTTTATGCTTTTATTAAAATATATGCGTTTTAGAGTTTCATACAAAATTAAAGAATTTTTATTAAATGTCTATAATATAATGCAAATGAAATAAAAAAGTACATTGAATTTTATTTTCAGAATACATTTATATTATTAAATCGAAAAAATAAATTATGTTATTACTTTGCTATATTTTTTAAAAATGTTATATAACAAATTATTAGAATTAATATAAAATATTAGATGCTTTTTTATAATTGCAGACTGGAGAGAATAGTTGACAGAGGAAAAGAAACAGAGCGAGTGTATATAAATTTAGGCTTAGTAGCAGTAGAAAACAAAAACTTCCAAAGTGCTGAGAAATGGTTTCGAAAAGCTCTTACGGTTCGTTTCTTATGATATTTTTTGATAATTTAGCATTTACTTATATGTTTTTGTAAAGAAACCATATAATTTGTTTGTAAACTCATTATTCCCGCTAAACAACAAGTCTAACATTGTATTTTCTCTACTTAGCTTCGAAATTGTAAGTTTTTATAAATAATTCTTCTACAGTATTGAAGTGGTCCTTTATCTGCTTCTCGTGCATAAAATTGGAAACATACTCTGAAAATTGTTCGTTTCTACACGATTTATTTCAACGGGTCTCAAAATCTAAATTACACATATTTTTTTTTCTTTAAAATTTATTCTTTATTCAGTAATCCTATTCAACTTAACGTGATACTTCCCATTAAAATATAAATTTTTTATTCATGCGTTAATTTAAATATAAAAAATAGTGCTTTTGACTGAATAAATATATCATTTCAAAAATTTATGGAAGAATAAAAAAAATCGTGAAGAAATTTCTTTAGCTCATAACAAAGTTCATATATCATAATCTATACCAATCATAAAAATAAATGAAGATTACAGAACAATCTCAATAAAATATTTTTACGGCTTGAAAATAGCTATGCTTTTATTATATGTATAGTTTCAGAAAGGGAAACATAAAATTCTTTGAAGATTGTTCTTTCGGATAAGTTATCACTATGATTTGTCACTTTTTACCTGGGGCTCAGTAAACGGAAATGTACAATAATATTTTTTCTTCATAAATCATTATTTCCCTTATCTGATTTATATGTCACTGAGTATTGACAAAATTTGTGCAAATAATTTAGATACTTAATTTCGTTGGAAATAATTTTTTTGGAAAAGCTTTATTTTTATTGCTCAAAAAAATTTTATATCTTAAAAATATGAAGATTAAACAGTAATTTTTCCACAAATGTAATTCAAAATAGTTAGAATATACTAAATTGGAAATAAACATTCTATTTTTACTAATTAATAAATAAAGATAAAAATGGTGATAATTAATTTTTCAACTCTTGTTCTTTGCAGAAAGATTCGATATCTAGAGAAGCTCTTTTTAATTTGGCCTTGCTCTTATCTGAACAGCAAAGAGAAGCTGAGGCTATTTCTTTCTTAGATAGACTACTTCAGGTATGAAATTTTGTTTATTAATTTAAAATGCATATTTTTCGTTTGATTGATTTTCTAATAAAAGTCATATAAAAATCATATCGTAGTAATACATAATAAAATTTCTTCATTAAAAAGTTTCATTTTCTATTAATCATTCAAAGAATTTTGTCTAAGCATTAAAATTTTTATTTTTAAATATTTAGACAATTATTGATTAATAATACTGAACATTTTTCCTACAGAACGTTTTTGTTCTTCACGTGGTATTCTTAAATAAATATGCCTACAGATATTATGAAAATTTTTATAGAGAACTTACAAAGCAGCAAAACTATTTCTATCATAATTCAGTACGCATACTTAATTACTATGGTAATAGAAAATAATTCCTAAATAAAGCCCAATGAATGCTATTTTTTCAAAATTTCTCCGTTTCATGGATATTTATTCATGTTTTTTTATTTTATTATCATTTATTTTCTTAAATTTTGCACTTTTCTTTTTATTACATTTCCCAATATTCGAAAGTTAAATAATAGTTGAAAAACATGAATGCTAAAAATAACTAATTATAATAACTCATGTGTTAACTTAAATTTCACTTAATATGTGGACGTTAGCTTTATTAAAACTATTTTGTTAATGTTGTAATAACTTTAATTTTAATAATAAATAAAATAGATAAAATACTAATGACTACTTTTTTATGAAAGAAGATCTAATATTTTATAAAAACTATATTCTTAAATAAAAACCATATAGAAATTTATTTTATTTTCTCTTCAATATTTAAGGTTAACAGATTCTTTTCAACATAGTAAAACTTAATTTTATTATAAAAAACTCTAAATTCAACCTTGGAAAAAAAACATCACTTAGTAATTAAAATTGCTTCAAAAAAGTTGTCTTGAATATTTAATAAGTTAATTTTCAAACATATTTAATAATGTTTGCTTCACAATTTATGAATATTTAAATAAATCAATACTTTTTATGTGTGGAAATAGCAAATACAAATATTTCAATAAACTGATATATAATAAGTTAAATTATATGTATATATATTTGAATGATATAAATAACAGATAAATATAATTTAGTGCATGCCTATATGTATTTAAATCAAAGTTTTTTTTCTCTTTTATGTATTTTAAATTAATTTATTTATTTTAATTTTACTAAAGAAATAAATTCCAGAACATAACTTATCTGTTTATCTATATAACTGGAAATATTTAAATAATTCTATCGTAAAAATTTTATATAATATTAATTGATTTACATTAATATATTTTACTGTAAATATAAACAACATTAAAAATTTATAAAATTAATAAAATTTCCTTGCTAAATTATGTTTTGTATATATTTTATGTTGAATATGTACTCAAGTGAAAAATATTTGAAAAAGAATATCTGCATAAGAAATTATTATGAATATAAATATTTGATTACGTGTATAAAACTTTGGTTGCATTTATGCGACAATATTTAAGAAATAAGAGAATCGGGTCATATGTCAATAAGAGAATCGGGTACAACACGCACTTCTAAAATGAAAAATATTTTTAGAAAAAAATCTTAATAATATACAGTGCACCATATGTATAGTTATGTTAAATCTTATGTTTTTTCTACTCTTGACTTACAAATAGATGTCAAAGTAATACGAACATTTGGAAATAAAGAAACGGGAAAAGGGATTAGATCATTTTTTTATTGAATTACAGACAATATGCGACGTCAGACATAGCACAACAAATAGGCATACTGGTTCCTGAAAAAATAACGCATAAAAGTTACAGGAATTTGAAGTGGCTGAGATTTACTGTTGCTCCCTCTTTGTGCGATTTTCTAAAGTTGGCGATAAATAACATTTTCTGGCAACCCAACCAATTCTGATCAATCACACATGAGGGATTCCGACCAATGAAAAATAGAATACTCTGTTTATTTTCAGACCTTGCTTGTCCAAGTGAAGTTGGCGAGTTGTTTGCGATTTTGGTGATTTTTTGAAAAAGTCGCCAAGAGAGACCGTACAGAAAATGTTTACCATTTGAAGTAATTATTAGTATAGAGACTTTTTTTTACTTCGATGAGGATATCTATTTCGGAATATATGTACATTCTTCTAAGTCAACAATTGGTAGCCAGGATCAAATCTTTCTTTCGACATTCTCTACTTATAGCACCCGAATGAATGAAAGTAGCTGAATATGAATTTATCTGACTAGGATGATAGTGTCATTGCACATGGGATTCAAACATTTTGTGATTTTGTCACCTTTAGTGTTACATGCAATCATTGATTCATAACTATAAGAATGGTTTCCAAATTCTAGTCTACTATTTGGAAATTGCCACAAATGTAAAGTGACAATTTGGAATGTTTATAACATCCAGCTTCCTTTATGTATTTCTTGTGATAACCTAATCCAGGATATATCTGTTAATTGTCTGATGTTTCTGTAACTTATGATTTTTTGGTTGTTTGTCCTACTAAATACTTTAGTAATCATCGATCATCTTGAGATTTTTTCCATTGTTGTAATTGCTGACGTCAGATCTACTAAGAATAATAGCATTACAACTGATATAAAGCTACTTGTACTCATTAAAAAATTTACTATTTTCGTCAATGGGCTCAGATAATCAAACCTCTTCAAACTCACCTAAATCTGAAATTGGAAGCCCTAGATACGTGCAACTCCTACGACATTAATGAATATAGTGATACTAAACATTTCCCTTAATTCTACTGAAATATAATTTCATTCATAGAATTAAGTGAAATGTCTAGTATCACTATTGAAGTTCTGTTCCTTATTTCTGTACCAGTCGTAGATTTTGCAGTTGTAAAATATGGCCATCATTATTGCAGATGTTTTCATTATTTTGTCTCACATTTTATATCTAAAAATTATAAAAATAATGATGCACATAAAACTAATGAAATATAATTTGATGCTTTTCATCGTACGTTTCTTACAATTCTTGAATATCTTTTACTGTCTTAATAGTTATCAATGATTTACATATCAGTTAATAATAATATTTTCAGCATTATCCTGGTCATATCAATGGCTTGCTATTGCTTGCTGATGTAAATGTAAACTACTTAAAAAACTTGGATGCTGCTGAAGAAGTAAGGAAATTTTTGTATCTTTGTAAGCTGTTTCATTTATTTTAATTTGTTGATAATTTTATTATGGTATTTTGATAATAATATAATACTTAAAAATTAACTTTATACTATTCGAATTCTTTAAAATTATACGCTTAGATTCAATTTTACTTTTTTAGAATATTTTAATATTCTATTAAATAATTTATTACTTCATAAGTTTAAATTCAAATTAGTGAGAGGGAAAAGACAATTTGTTTTTATCTAAGATAAAAAAAAGATTATTATTAAAAGTGAAAATTTTGTAATTTTGAAATCTTAAATAATTTCTTCGCGTTTAATAGATTGAAAACAATTCTAAATACTTTTAAATTCAATTTAATAAATTATTCTTTCATTTATTTTCATTACTATTCATATGTGATTACTGCTATTATTGTCTCATTCATGATTTAAAGTATTCATAAAAATTAGCATGAAAATAAATATTATTCAGAATCAAATAACTCTAAATGTACATTCGTGTGTAATAATTTAATGGTAACATTCCAAATAAACTCATTTGAGAAAAAAAGCTATTATATATATTTCTCACAAATTTTTTAGCATTTAATTTGGGCAAAAAATTGTATGATACAAAAAGAGTTAATTTGTTTCCAAGCTAGTAAGCATCTTATAAGTAATACTAGATAAGTACTGAGTTGATAGAAAAATAAATTTTGAAATTATAAAATATACTAAAAATTGATGGCATTGAATTCTGAATATTAATAAAAAGTAATGCCTAACTTATAGGATACTTTTTCTTTGTATGTTTAGTTGCCATTACTTACTTTCTAACATAAGTATTTTTAATGTTTTTCTGAATTTCGTATGTATTAATTCTGTATTTATTTTTTTTTTCAGTTTAATAATTGTAATAATTTTTCTTAGAATTTCTGATGCTATATTAAAAATATCTTGTATAAAAACTTACAAAGTTCATATATGAATATACTGACGAAAACAAAACATTAATTAAGTCATTCGTCATTTTAATACATTCACTGTTTTACTGTGAAAAATTATTTCTTTTATTAGTAATGTTTCCTGAATTTTGTTTTACATTAGATCTATTTCCTTATATTCGTAATAAAGATTTGCTTAAATTGTGTTTACAGTTCTTTAATAAAAGTTACGCTAATTCTTCTAAACAAAGAATAACGTGATTCTGAGACTGAATTTATGGATAGATAAAAAGAGTAAATTTAATCATCTAGTGACGTTTTTTTTTTAACATTTTTTACAAAATATCATATTTTAATAAGATTGAGTATTTACTATCAACAGCATGGCATGTTATATAAAACGTAGAATATGAAATTCAAAACAATATCGAATTGCAAGTAAAATCCATTTGAATCTCTATACTGTCTATGATTTTATGCATTCAACAGCTTTTTCTAATCATACCACCAAAATAGAAAAATTAAGTAAAAAAATTAATTTTATATAAAAATTCCAAAGACTGCTGTTTTTGTGACCTATTGGTTCAATAACTGAAAATCATTCGTATTGTTTTAGTTTTCTTTCTTGCATTAAACTTTTCAGCAATAATATAACAATATTGTCCTAATAATTCTTTTATAATTTACAGTGTTACAGAAAGGTTCTAAAACTTGATGCGAGCAATCAGAAAGCTCAGCATAACCTTTGCGTGGTACATTTCGAGCGACAGGACTTCGAAACAGCAGAAAGTTGTTTCGTGCACACGCTGGCGGTGCATCCAGATGTACAGTACATCAGACATCACCTAGACATAGTACGAGACATACTAAAGCAGGGTCAGAGTGGCGTCCTTGAACACTTGACCAACCCCCACTCTATCAGCTGACCCTTATGATGGGAGAGCTTCTACAGATACAAGAGCTTGATGTGATCTTCTGATAAAGTGAGGATATCTTCATTAGTTGAGTGGGACTCAACGCAGTAACTGAAGTTGAGGGTCTTTGTGAGTTTTTGCGATCTTATGAGGGAATCTAGACAGATCGACAAGCTTATTGAGTGAGAAAACTTGAATTCTTACTAGTGCGTGATATAAAATATAATTTAACTTTTAAATACATGCACAAAAATTAACTCATGTGCAAAATTTTGAATGAACAGTACTCTGGAAATATATATGGACTGAAAAATCTTTCGTTTCCTTGTATCTAAATGTACTTTACTATTTTCCCCTAACAAGCAAAGTTTGTGAATATTGTGAATATAATTTATATTCCTAAATGCAGTGGTTCCAAATTTGTAATGCAAGAGCAGCTGTAAACTAATTAATATATTAAATAATATTATTAAACAAATTCACTCTCTTGTCTTGAATAAATGCCAAGTATTAAATAAAACTCATAAAATTTAATGTAACTTAAATTGAAATTAAATAATTGAATTTTATGTAATGTGAATGTCTTTAAAATGAACTATGCTGTCAAAAATGTTAGATAAAGATTTCAATGTGCTGGAACACTTTTGATGATGCATATTTATTCAAAAGATAAAATATTTACTACAATGTTTCATCCCATAATTTTTGAACAAGTCATTATAAACAATGAATCAGATTTAAATGAAGCAGATAAAATTTATAATTTCCCAATAAAGAAATAAGTAGAAAAAACAAAAGAAAGACTGGAATTTGTTTATAAGATAAGTAAATATGTTTGCGTTTACTAATTTTATATGCATATTAGTAACTTATTTTTAACGCTATTGATACACGTGAAAATAAAAAGAAAATTAATTTAAAGATATATTTCTATGATTTTTTCGATAGCTTACATTTATGATAGTATTAGAGTAACATACATAGTTTTAAAAGAGAAAAAAAATTTGGGTGAAAAGGTATTTGAATCAATTTATTAAAATTTTATTTTAAATATTAATTATTGTTAATTTAATCTGAAAATTCACAGAAAAAAAAATAGTGGAAAACAATGCTAAAATCAAATTATTCCCTCTGAGTTTTTCCTTTTCAATAAAAGCTCCTAACTATTCTTCCTTGAAAGAATAAACAACTTTATATTCCATGAATACAATAATTTCTAATTTCATTAATTTCTTTATTTTCTTTGATTGAAAGTTCTAAGACCGTAACTAATTTTATATGAATGCTCTCTGTTATTTCAATCTATTTCTTTATTTTCATTTTTATGCTTGTTTTCTTTTATTTTTATGAGCAAATTTATATTGTATAAACTAAAAACTTTTCCTTTTAAACTTGATAAGCAATCCCTTAAATCCTATTGTCATTTTAATCTTGATTAAATACACATCATTGATCAAGAGATATTCACTTATTTTTGATGCTTAAAACATTTAAGAATAAATCTGACTATTGGCATTGGTTTCTTATTAAATATCACATACATTGATGTTAAATAGTTACCTTGATGTTAATTAGATGTTAAAAGTTTTTAACATTAATATGTTAAAAACTTCATTCATCAGTGTTTTTTGGATTTTTTTGCTCTTGTTCTGCGGATTTTTAAGTTCTTTTAAAATTTCTGAAATTTATCATTTCATTTATTATTGATTATTTGATTGCCTTAAATGTCCTAAAATTCTCTGAAATTCACTACATTTATTTGTTTATGGCATTAGCTTGTGTTTAAATTCCTCCAAAATTTCCAGAATTTATCATTTCATTTATTATTGATTAGTTCTTTGCCATAAATGCTCTGAAATTATATACAATTTACATCATTATTTCATTTGTTTTTCTGAACTCTAGAAAAAATGTTTTATTTATTGCAATCTGTGATAAAGGGAGAAATGTAGTATTATTAATAGAGTTTAGCTCCTTTATTCAAGCACATAATTATACTAATATAGTTCTAAAGTAAAGAAATTAATGTTTTAAACACAAGACTTAATTAGTTGCAATAGCTGTGATATAAGAATAATTTCCTTTCGTCGATGAAACAAAATTGTGTTTATTTCCCTATTTTAATGCAATTCTGCTATATTTTTCAGAATTGTTGACAGATTTGAATTTGTGAATAAGTTTATGTGCACAAAACATCTTCCTCTATGTAAATACATGAAATAACTGTAATTAAATAGCTGTACTACACATAACTAATTTACGTGCTAAATTTCAACTCACACATGTTTTTATGAATCACTTATTAAATTTATTTTTTTATGATGAATGAATTTCAATTAATCATTGTAAAGTTATTGAAATGTATTTTTTGTCAAAACGTATTCTTATTATACGAAACATATGCATTGTATGTAGTAAACATACAAAACGTATGCATTTTATGTCTTATTTTTCATTCTAATATTAATTATTACACAAATTTTAGACTCAAATTGATTTTTGGATTATATTTAATTATTTTAAATAAAATTATAAACCTTAAAAAAATGTATTTCACATGTTTTTTCAGTATAATTAATGCGATGCGAGAAATTAAAAACTTAAGATTATTTTCTTTAAATATCTATTCTTAATTTTTAAAAATAAGATATTTTTTTGTCTTAAAGTAACAAATATTCTAATATCTGAAATTAAATAAATAATTTTGTTTGGTTAATAAAACCAGGCATACTTTAAAAATTATACTATAGGTACAAACAAATTTAAATTTAAATATATCAGAATAATTTAAATGTATTATAAAAGAATTTAAATAAATATGTATTATATTAAAAATGATACATTGAAAATCATCATAAAACCAATCATGTTATTATTTTTATTTACAAGTTTAAATAAGTGTGATTAATACATAACTACAAGTGATATCTGTAAATATAATTATCTAATCAAACAAAGCACATTCGTTTCACAATTCTGCTTGTGTTATAGGAAAAAAAACTTTTATTTAAATAATTTTTATCAACCATATTAAACTATTTAAATAGGTCATAAGAATTCTGCCCAAAGTATCAAATTGATGAATTAAAATTCTCCCCTCAACCACTTTGGAAACAAAATTTCAAAATGTGTAATGATGTTACTTTGAACAGTAAATAAAATTTTAGTACTTCAAATACTAACATCTTGAACATTTGTCTGTAAACAGTCTTATTTTTTTAGGTAAAGCATACTTTTTAGTTGATTATAATGAAATGATTATATGATGTTTATTTTCATTAAGAAATATGAACAAGAAATTTAATTTGTGTGTATAAAATTTCCCATTATTGTTCTACACAGTTTTCACACGATTCTGTTAAAAAAACCATGAACTTATCCTTTTAAAATTTCTCCAATCTTATCAAATATAAATGTCTGTAACTCAGCAGCAAAGGTTGGTCAAAAAATGTATTTTCTAATGTATGACCAATCAGCTTCTTTGTAATAAACAATTATTTGTATGAATTGACAATTCTCAAGCCTGTATTAGTAATACATGGAGCTGATGTTATGCTTTCACATACAATTGCTGATGTAAAGAAATTGTGTATTATATATATACTATACTCTGATATACTTCAAACATTTTTCCACTGCTTTCTTAATCTTGTGAAGGTGACTTGCCAAACCAAAGACGACTCCTTCATTTGATTGTTCAAACTTTTCACTTTGTATTTACTGCTTCACTGAAAATATAATAAATCAGATATGATATACTTTTCAACTTCGGTGTCTGCATTTTTTCACAATAAATAATTTTGATCACTAACATTAAGAAGTTAATGAAAGTATAATTAATTGAAAGTTTTAATGTTAGTTATATTTTTATGTACATATTATATTTAAAAAAATTTAATACATTTGAGTTTTCCAACTAGAACTAATAATTGATTGAAGAGACAAATAAATGACGGGTAAGGTAACATCATTAATAATTGCATTATTGATTGAAAAGAAAAATGTAAAATATAGCCCATGTATCAAAATAATATTTCTTAAATATACATTTTTTGGAAATTCTAATATTTGTAAAGATTGAAAATGAAAATAATATTGAACTATTATTTTCCTTCAGTAAAATAGTGTTTGATTTATTAATTTAGTTATATGCAGGTACTTATGACTCAGTTATATGACAGTTATTGACTCAGTTATATGCAGTTACTTTTGCTCAAATATTTATTAATATTTAGTTTAATAAATATATGAGAGTTTCAGCAGGAATAAAATGCTATATTTCAGCATGATTCTTTAAATTAATATGCTCTTATATGATTTTTAAACTATAAAGAAATGTATTTTTCTGACACAGAAACATTATGTATTTCACAAAATGTATAAGCCGATATTTTTAAAAAGTATTTTAAAATTAAAATTGCATTCATGAAACAATTTCTTGCTATAAAATTGAAATGTCTTAAAAAGTTTATTATAATTTAATTTTCATAAAGGATAAATTTCAATAAGTATTACATTTTATGTAAATCCATTTTTACCTTTAATAAATCTAAAACGTTTTCACATATAAAGTATTTATTTGAATAGATTTACATTGAAAATATATATCAGTAGTTCTGTTCATTATTTCATATTTATAGGTAACATGAAATTTATTCCCAACAAAATTAAATATTATGATTTCTACATGCAATGCCTTATCCACGACTTGATGCAGCAGCTGATAAGCCCATTTTTAAGTTTTAAAACAAATAACACTAAAAATCTCCTTCTACGTGTCCATTTCTCTTCTTTACTGTACAAGTTGCGATAGATGAATGCACGGTGGACATGCTTTTATAACAAATGATGTCCCTACCCTCGAATGACCAATATCTCAACCACGTCATACACTAATTTACATATTTATTTTCATATCAATTAGTGGCCACGTAATATTGGCAATAACTTTCTTGTATACTTCATATCTAGTATTCCTCAAAAACTTTAATGCATAAACACTTTAAATAATTAAAGTTTTTCAATTTAAAATGTATAAATTTTTTCTAATGCTAAATGAAATAAAAATTTTATATTTCAAAATAATATTTTCTAATAAATCAACCTCCATTGCATTTATACAATGTGAGTATTCAAATAAAAACTCTGCAAAATTTGAATTTTATTTAAGTTAAAATAAACAGAAAATAAAATTTTTGCATTTAAATATTTTATTATTGATTTTTTTATCAGGAATACTTTAATAGATATGTGTGAAAAAATAGATGCAACTTTATTAAGGCGATGCTATTTTTAGCAGAATTTTCTTGCGCTATTAGTACGCGTGAGTGTTGAAAATGTCATTTCCGACAGACCATTTGTTATTCGCTTATAATATGCAATCATATTCTCAATATCGGGAGTGAAAACTAAATCTGGAATAAGAATAATTTATTTTCATATTCTTTTAGGTCAAATACTTAATGCACGCGATAACAAAAAATAATTGAATAAAAATATTTTTAGAAATAAAAATCTAAATTTATGATATAATTTGTTTAATAAAATGCAATTTTTTATTGTAAAATTGCTTAAATTTGTTGAAAAATTTTATATTCGAAATTTTCTGCTTCAATGGAAGGAACGTTTATTTATAATAAGATAACCACGTCGAGATGAAACCATAATCCTAACTATTATGATACAAGTTTAACGCGAATGGCAATATGCAAAAACCTTTAAATTTAAACGTCATCAGATAACCAACCACATTGAGTAATGTAAAGATATACTGAACAGGAAAACTAACTAGTCTTTTTTTTCTCAAAGTGATCTTTACAATAAAATATATAGCATATAACATAAAATTTAAAAAAAATACTAGGAAAAACACGCTCAAAACATAAATTTGTACTGAATTATATTTTATAGCATTCATGTAATAAAATTAATTTAATAATAATTATCAATTTAGTTATTTAATAGTTATAATTTATTTAATATCATTCAACAAATAAAAATTAAAAATGCAGGCAGTAATGAGTATGAAATTAAATATTACTTACTAATTCAAAATAATTTACAAAAGCATTGTGAAAATTAAATACAACTCTTTTTTTTATTACGGATGATATTTGACACGGGATGTAGTTGCAAAATATAAAAGTTTGGTTTGTCAAATTTTTAAATAAAAAGAATTTAAATTTTTAGAAAAGAATGTGAAAATTCATAGATTTTAAATCAAAATAATCTTTTTCAGCACTGAAACAAGCAATAAGTGTCATTTGTTTCAAATAAATGTAAGTCCTAAAAATAATATATGAAACACACAATAAATAACATTCGATAAAATAGATAACTGTGTGAGAAATATTTCAAATGACAAAAAGAAAGAAATATTGTCCGAAATATATGAACTCAGTGCATAGCTTCAAGGTTTTCTTTACAGTATAACAGTCAGAGTCAGTACAAAAATGTCAAATAAGAGATAACATAAAAGTGAAATTAAATGTGACAACTCACTAGAAAATAGTTTAGGAGCAGCTATAACTGATTTTTGCAAATAAATATTTAAAAAAAAACAAAAATTAAAATGATCTAAATTCAACTGAGCCATAAATATTGTACTTTTCAAAGCGCAACACAAAAAATGACTAGAGGTATCATAGCAAAATTTGACAGATAAGACATATACAAACATCAAATAATTACTACCTCAGCCTCTTGTGAAGTATGAAGAATTAGAAAATTAGTTATTAGTATAGCCACCATTAATTGTTATATTAACTCCAACACGCCTTGATAATGAATTAATGAGGCTTTGGATGTCTTCTTAGGATATGGTAGACCATATGGCTTCCACATACTACCAACGATCATTTGTGGCAAACAGTGTATTTCTGAGTCAGTTATTTTGCAAGTATGTACCCCATACTTTCGATTGGTTATACCGATTGAATATGTATAACAAGGAAGCCATTCAATCTGACGGGTAAAAAAACATTCTTGAACTCTGAGTGCCACGTGTATTCAAGCATTATCTTGTCAGAATATGGATGGGAAAACAATGGCTATAATACATAATAGAAATAATGCTATTTGTTCAGTGTATCAAAAAGAATCCTAGATGCGGGAGTGATATTACCCTAAGTCATGATATTGGGTGTATGAACAATGAAAAGATGTACAACGCAATAATTCAGTAGTCTTTTCACAGGTGTCTCAAACTAAAATTCGACCATCTTAATATTGCAGACAGAAAAAAGGATTCGTAGTAAGCACATTTTTATTTCAATCCGTTATCCATGTCCATCTCATTATTAGCGTTTTTGAGACTTTGCTTTTGAATCAAGATTATACGAAACAATGGAAGCCTTGTGGAACTTTTTCAGCTGCGAAGAGAGTACACCAAATGATGCTTAAAGATTGAAACTGTTATGCTATACTTTGTTGTATGGTTGAGCGAATCATCCATCATGTTATGCGCACTATATGCCTGTCATAACATGTAGTATGAAAGAAGGTAGGTCCTAATATTCTGCTGTTCTCTTTTCCATACAACGGCTATGGATTCACATTATAGTTGCTTGGCTTTGTCCAACATATCTCAATAAGTTTATCAGCAGTCTCTATAGACTACTGTTCTTCTTCGGTAACATTTTGAAGCTTGCTCAAAAGACACTCGATGTCTTCCACAAAGGACAGTTAAATAGCTTGCGGAAACAAGGTGCCACTACAGCCGCTTCTCATAAGCGAATGAACTGCAATGATAACGTTTTCTATATCTCCTAGATGAAAGCGCATAATGTAAATTTCACATGACTTGCATGCTGACTTGAGGTGTTGCATTATGTTTGGCCAACAATTTTTTCTGCTTCTGAATTTCTCTCAAAGAAATACATATGATATTTATTTAACAATATATATA
>JAPDSC010149542.1:88589-119351 GCA_026290005.1 Latrodectus geometricus
TAAGTTACATTAAATGGATAAAGATAAAACAATAAAGTAACAATACAATTATTTACAACCAAAAAGACAAATTCAAGAAAAACAATAACATATAATTAAGGAAAGAGCATAGGGACCACGTCTTCATCAGGAAGGAGATGATCAGCTATGCAAAATAGACACCCTTTTCTGACAAACATGAAAGACAAGGGTCTAAAAATATTCGTGTTATTCCCCCGAAGAGTGTCTCTATAGCAATATTAAAAAGCAATATTTAATACTACTATATCAACATTTGAAATAAATGGAAAAAGTAATACATTGAAAAATTAGCAAAACATTACAATAAGAAAAAATATCAAATACAGAAGAATATATCAAATACAGAAGAATATACATCAAATATAAAAGAATATGGTTGCCAAAAGTAATAAGAAAAATTTCTTTTTAATTTATTTTAAGTTATGTAGGAAGTACATCTTAAACATTTTAAACTACTTTTACTTATTAAATTTATTTATAAAGCAATTTTTCCTATTACTTTTGGCAAGCATGTTCTTCTATATTTGATATTTTTTCTTATTGTACTGCTTTGCCTATTTTATTGTATTGCTCATTTTTCAGTGTATTGATCATTTTTCAATGTATTACTTTTTCCATTTATTTCAGATGTTGATATAGTAGTATTTTCTTCCTATAGAGACACTCTTTGGGGGAATAACATGAATATTTTTAGATCTTTGTCTTTCGTGTTTGTTAGAAAAGGGTGTCTATTTTGCAAAGGTGACCATCTCTGTCCTGATGAAGACGTGGTCCCTAGGCTTTTTCCTTAATTATATTTTATTCTTTTTCTTGAATTTGTCTTTTTAATTGTAAATTATATTGTTACTTTATTATTTTATCTTTATCTATTTAAAGTAACTTACTTAATATATATATATATATATATATATAAATACAGTTAGATAAATAACATATGTATTTCTTTGACAGAAATTCAGAAGCAGAAAAAATTGTTGGCAATAGCTGCTTTTGCTTATTTATAGTCAAATCATCTAAAATGTTCACCATTATTAAAATAGTTAAATTTTAAATAAATTAAAAATAATAAATTAAATAAATTATAAAAAGTTAAATTTTAAAATAATTAAAAAGTTATTATGATCAATTCTAAAAGCAAATGATCCTGAGAAAATACAAGCAAAAATTTTAAACTGTTTTACTAAACTTTTAAAAAACGCTATTTAAAAATAGATAAAAGAATTCCTCTTCACACAAGATTCCAAATTTAATGAAGTCTTATTTTTATAATAGTTTCATATTATTACTTTCTAAAATATAACATTATCTGTTGACTTCTTCACATACTTGTATGCATATTTTTGAATAAAATTAAGAATAGTTTTAAGCTATTTTGATCAGCTTAAAATATAAGAATGGCATTTTACTTCTATTTACATTTTATTCGTCTTATTATGAAAACATTGAAATAAAAAGTGAAACGTTTCAAAACTGCAGATGCATTTGAAGCCTTTTGTTATTATCTTTTAAGAAAATGTAATAATCCTCATACATATATGAACGAACAACTCTGTCTTAATTTAAAAACCTATAAACTTGTAAC
The DNA here is from genome assembly GCA_026290005.1 of Latrodectus geometricus. Lineage (NCBI taxonomy): Eukaryota > Metazoa > Arthropoda > Arachnida > Araneae > Theridiidae > Latrodectus > Latrodectus geometricus. The sequence goes on from JAPDSC010149542.1 coordinate 90,193, forward strand.
ACTATTTCTCCAGAAATGTTCAAAGCAATGTAAAGTCTGTTTAAATATGATGTAAAATATACATATGTGTATAAGAAAAAAGAACAAATCGGATAGATTGGTGCTGCATATTAAATCTCTTTCTTCAATATTTGCAACTTATTTCTAAATTACAAACATAAAATGTATAAATATACAATTCATTTTTGATAGGTTGATAATTGTATGTTACTAAATGTATTCGGTAAAATAACTATCCAACATAGGATAAGAAAAATTTATTAATGGTGATAGAGAAATATTGAATTTTAGAACACATGAGATAAGTTAATAATTTTTGCATAATATTATCTTACTAATCACTGTAAGTAACACGAAAATATAATATAAAACATAACAGTTAAATAAATAGAGGATAAGATATTGAGATGTATTTCAAAGTGCATCTGCTAAAAAGCAAATTTTTATAGTTCTACTGATACTTTGGATGACTAAATTTAGAATTTAACAAAAGTATATACATTAATTCAAGAAACTACTTGAAGTTTTATTGAGTTTTTACATCTGTAAGCATAGTAATAGTACAAAAAGATAATTAATACTGACATTGGGTAGTTTTTGCACCATGTTTTAGAAAAATCTTTGAAATAAAAATGTCAGCATTTACATATTAAGTCAGTATTTAGTTATAGTTTATACTCAGAAACAAGAAAAAAACATAAATTAAACACATAAAGCTAATAGTGAACTTCTCTGACTCGTTAAAATACGTCTTAGATCTATTCATAGAATTTTAAGACGTAGAAACAAATTTAAAGAAAACAAAAGAAGGATCATTATGTCCTAGTAGCAACTTAGTTTTTCGTATGAAAACTCATTATGAAATTTATAATGCCTTAATTTTGTTTAACTATTATAATTAAATTTTTATATCTAAACAAAACACATATGCTCTTCAAACAATTTTTTAAAGTTAAGTATCCCATAAGAAGAAGTATTATTACTTAATTGTCATAAAAAATTTATCATAATAAAATATTAAATAATTCTGTTTTGAATAAATATCATTTTATTTGGATTTATTTATTTGTACTTGTATTTATAAAATTATTTATTTAAATGATCAATAAATTTAGATTTATTCAATATCGAAGTTTTTTATATGATAATAATAAATTTATTCCTCAGCAAAAAAGGATTATTTAATAAAAATAAAATTTGGAATAATTTAGTTCAAAAGATATTGTAGAATTTTAAGCATTGTTAAATTCATAATATTCTTATATTTAAAAGTTATAAAAATTATAATCTATAAAATTTGTAATTGATTAAAAAGAAAAACATTTTTGTTAAATATACAAGATTTGGAAAATGACGCATATTAGCTAAATAAATTATGTGGCTGAGTGCGAAATTTCTATTAATTCTTTTTTTTCTAATGAATAGAGTTTTAAAATTACTCAAAATAAATTCATTCTCATTTGACTTATTTCAAGAATTCATTTGCTGATACAAAAGAAAGTTATGTGTAGAATTGATAAGCCATTACGAAATCATTATAAATATGTTAAGAAACTTATTGCAAAGCAATTTTTTTCAATTAGATTTTATTGGACATTCATAAAGCTAAAACAAAATTTAATTAATAATATCAATTAGTATCGGAATGAGCATAATGAGAATTTATCAAAATATTTAATAAAAAATTAAAATAATGTGGAAATGCCAAAAAAATGGTTTTTTAAACAGGTAATATATATTCTCTTACCCATGATATCAAAATGGATTAGTTTTATCTGTGATGATTTTAAATCAAAAATTCGTACACAAAGTTACCAATATAATATTTCTTATTTCCTACTTAGATGCATTAAAGATATGTTAGGGAATGAAACATGAAAACAAAGATATGATTACGGAAAGACTTTGTTTTTAGAGAAGACTGATAATACCAGAAAAACTGTGATTTAAATTACAATGATTAGACAAACAATATAATTAGAGAAGAATTATTAATGTGGTATGTAAAATAAACAAGAAAGACAAGTTGCTAAGCAAAACACGTATCAGAAAAAGTAAAAGATAATCATATAAAACTCGAATACAAAATCAGTTAAAATTGGCAAAATTAAAAATAATATATTTGGAGATTATTGTTATTTATTTACTACAAATAATCATAATAACATAAATTTTAAAGTAAAATATATATGTAGTGCACAATTAAATAGGAATTATTTTAAGAAGATGACAAGAGTTATATTTTCTGCGATAGGACTAATGTAAAAAGTGCGTGGGGATATTATGAAAATAAATAAAAAGTTTACAAGTCTTTACAAGTTAGTCTCATAAATAGATAATGGTTTCGATGTTTTTAATGTAGCATGTTATAATATACTTTAACATTCAAATCTTCATTCTTTGTATGAGAAAAAATGTCAAGAGAGATTAGCTAAGTGTTTATTTACAATATTATTTGGAAAAATTACATCTGTATTCATCCCAACGTATGTGAGTGTTCACTCACTGAAAATAGCAAGCTGAATGTAGAATAGAAGTACATATTTTGATATTTAAAAAATATTCAAATAATAAAAAGATTTAAATTACGTTTTGGGTAATAATATTTTAAAAATAAAAAAAAAATATTTGAAATGTAAGAAATATTTTTTTTAAAAAATCTATCATAAAAAAATAAAAATAATAAAACATCTTTCAAAATATTTTAAAATAACAGGATATGGATGCAATATAAACAAATGTGACTTTAAAAACAACATTTTGAAAATAAAATTAACCTATAAGGCATTTGAACTTTTTTTTTATTTCTAATGGCGGCCTCCCTTGAGCAAGTAAGTACATTAGCCCATTTGCCGCAACAAGGCCAGAAACTGCTACTCATTTTATCGTTACCCGGTGGGCACCTGTGAACCAAGTCACGGAGGTACGAGTAGCATCGCCCACGCCACACCACCACAATCCCCTTTATTAGGGGGGCCACATTCACCCATCATCTGAGGAAAGGACAAGATACACAGAAAGAGAGAAGGAGAAAGTACGTCCATGCCCGGATTCGAATTTGGACCTGGGTTCGAAATCCGGAGCCGGGATTCGAACCCAGGTCCTCCCCATCCATAGTCAGTTACGCTAACCACTTGACAGGTTGGGCAGTAGGCATTTGAACTTCTTCCCTTCATTGCGTTTAATAGGGAGTGTATACGTTTTGAACATTTTATGTGTCATATTCACATGTAACAAGAAAAGAAACCCAAAAATGTACCATAAAAATCACAGCTGCTTTTTGGAAGCATCAACACTTAACGAATATACAGTAAATGTCTTTCTACTTTGAGAAATAAAGATGCTATTGTATAAAAATTAATGTAAATTGTATAAAAAAATTATCTTTACAAATTGTTTGTTAATCAATAGTGATGGAATATTTAATTGCGGGGCAGATTGTGTTCTAAAACTCTGAAATTGGTAGATTTAAATCGAAGAAAATACGATGTGAGTCTAAAAAAAATTGATTTAAATAAAGATATTAAGATATTTCAAAATTGGAAATAAATTTTGACGAAAAGAATATTGCTTTAAAATTAAAATCAATCTAAGTTTTCTATGCTACAATTGAATAAATAAATATTTTGATATTTTTATTTTTAGAGATAACGTCGAGGGAACTTATTATAGTTATAAAATCTTGAAATTATTTAGTGAAGAATATCAGAATAAAAAAATATAATAAACAATGATTCAACGTCATAATACGTAAATATTTTAGATAATAAGACTGAAGTAGATAAATAATATATTATAATCACTAGTAAATTTCTCGAATTTTACTTAAGAGAGATTTTGCATTATAGAAAAATATTGAAAAAAATTTTAGTAATACAATAACGAAAACTCAAGAGAATTATATCACTAGAACTATGAATTAAATAAAAGAGATTCTCTTTATAAACATATCTCTAGAGAATAAAGACTTATATCAAGTATTACAACTGATTATTTATATCCCATTTGTTTCAAATCACTTCTTTTATTTTTACATGTACATTTTATTAACACATTTATTGATACATTTTACGAATCTCAAATGAATTTGTGATATTTCAAGATGTTTTTATTAAAAAGCGTAATAATTTTTGTTTTAATTCTTGCATAACAAATTTTTAAAAAAAGATTTCGAACAGTTCATTTACTAACAGGACTTTTCTAGATCAATTTGTTTTCATAAATAATAGCTAATTTATTTCTAACGCATCAATACCTTAGTTTTTGCAATTTAATCCCATTTTTTCTTTTATGTATGTAATTCAATAATTTCAGTTTTGAAACTGTTAAATAAGTATATCTTTCATTGAATTGTATTTCGAGATTTAACATTTTTTTTTACGAGCATTTTAGCAAAATTTCTGTAAATAGTGTAAAAATTGCATGATTGTTTTTTTTAATTGTTATAAGAAATCGTTAAAATTTCATTTTATGAATTAATTTAATAAATCAATGTAAGTACTTATATATATATATATATATATATATATATATATATATATATATATATATATCCATGGGGCCGCGGTGGCCAGATTGGTTAGGGCGTCGTTCTCGTTACCAAACGGTGGTGAGTTCGAATCCGAGCTTAGCCGGAGAACCGTCGTGTTCACTAATGGCAACCGGTGCACGTTAAATCCGTCGTGTCGCAATGTCCTCCATGTTCCCATTATAAATTAATATTTCTGGGGGTGGTTGGAGACAGGCTTTGGGTCTTCACTGGTTTCAATCTTTAAATTGGAAGATTCAGATAGTGTTGCCATCTATGATCCAAAAGTCGTACTTTCACCTTCCTATGAAGGTGCTCCATTCAAAAACGGAAGACGCTCCCTCTTTGACTTCATACGCCTGACGGGCGGGCTTAGCGTTGCCAAGTGTCATCAGAAACAACAACAACATATATCCACTCTTGTTAAGCTAGTAGAACAGAGATAATGAAAATATTTTTCACCTCTAGTTAACAACAAATATCTTTTGATATTTTCATATTAGAACGTTTAGGTCACGTAAAGTTGGAAAATTAAACAAAATTTTTACATTTTCTTACAAATGTTAAACTAAATACCAATTTTGATCAATTTCTAGAATCTTTAGTAATTAATGCATTTGTGCATTGGTTTTTATAATTAAATTAATTGGAGCAGAATTTATTTACCTCAAATGTCACTCTTTGTTTGATTATTACCATAAATTACCGTTCTTGCATCTTTGCAACATTATTTATTCATATTCAAATAATTTTACTTATTATTATCATCATTGAAATTGGTATTTGTATTTCCAGAGTTGATAAAATTTGAAAAATATACAGGTAATATTCAAAAAAATAAAATTGAAAAATTACATTCAAACAAATTTTCTGTGTCATTAATATTTATACTTAGAAATGATTTTGATTAAAATATAATACGATTTATTGAACACTACTGTATTGGTTTGGGATGAATTTCATATATGGATGCATTCAAATTACCTTGAGAAGTTTTTATAGAAAATCATATTCAAGATCCGTTGAAATATTTTCATATCATACCTCTCTCTATTAATATCAGCTAAGTAACATGTCATGAATAATATGCAAATTTTATTCCATTCTTTGCAGCACAAAGTATCTTTTATATAATTTATACATTCCAAATGGAAATGGATAATTATAATTAACAGCATAATAAATGTTTATTATTTCAATAGTACTGGCTAAATGTCAAAATTTCATATTGATGCATTTAAAGCTTATACATTCATTTACATTTATGTTTGAAATAATCCAGTCTTTAAGTTATATTTACTGTACATATATTTAGTTTCAATTTAATATAAGAGGTTTATATTTTTAAAAAAACATAATAAGAGAATACTTTAATAGTTATAAAGCCATCTATGCGTCACACTTCAAATAATTTTAATGCAGTTTATTAATAACTAATATATAAAATGTTCCTCTAGATATAGTATATATATAGTTTTCTGGGAAACACGATATTTGTCCCAAGAGAATAAACACTACCAAGGAATTTCAGCATATTTTCATTAAATTTCATAGTTGAATTAATTATTAATATTTGACAGTTTTAGGCAAAATCAACTGGAATATTTAAACAAACTTTAAAATCAAATAAGAGTTTTAAAGTATTTATCAAGGTGGTTTCTTGTTTAGTTCATTGATCGATTGTTCTTTCATTACTTAAGTTCATTTAAAATTCTATTTGTAGCTTCCAGACTTTTTTAAGGGAGGTGACTAGACTTCTAGTACTTTAAATCATGAATATTAGTAAGTCTTTATCTCTTAATGAAATAATTATAACTTACTTATGAATTTTGAAAATTTGTATGAATGTTCCTAATATTTGAAATATTATTCACATAAAAAAGAACAACACAAATTAATCAAAGATTTGAACTCAAAGTCCCATACAGCATTAAGAATCTGCATTTATATTCTATTAAAAACTTATGTGAATTAAATTATTTGTACTCTTATATTAAGAGTTATGGGCATTACAAAAAACTAACTTTTATAAATCAATTCGATATTTTGAATGATAAATAAGAGGATTTTTATTTAACTATTTATGTTATAAATTCAAAGAGAGTGATACGTTGGCAAAATCAAATAATTACAACGAATAAAGTATTGTAATATTAACACAATTTTATTCTGTGAAGTATACATTTATCTGGAATAAGATGCACCATAGTATCATGAAAGTCGAATTTTCAAATAAAAGATAATTTTAAAGAAGCATTTGTTAAATTTTGAGCAATGAACTCATTCAAAATATAATTGATTCTAAGAATAAATATTAAATAAACTTACATTTCCTGTATAAATAATTAATCTTAATTTTATAGATCCATAATAACAATAAAAATTTAACTAAGATTGTCAAAATCAAAATATATTCATGATTATTTTTACTTTTACATTCAAGCTAAAATTTATTTCAGTTATTTATTTTCATTTGATCAAATTTCATATAAATATTTCATTCATTAATTTTAAAAGACTAATCTATAATGCGCTTTTAAATATTAATTTTTATCATAAAAATCAAGTTTCACTGTTTTTATAATCAATTCTTCGATTTTGACATTTTTTATATGAAACTTTTACAATCATATGGAATATTATGCTCATTATGTTTTACTACAAGTACAGAATGACCATCCACAGTTAAAAGAACATTTTTTTTACTTATTACCATTCAGTTTGACACATGTAGTTACTGTTAAATATAAAATGTAATGATTTCAAACTTGTGTTTAAGTGTCAGAGACAATTTTTATCTCTATTTGGTAATTGCAACTTTATTTGTGGGGTAAAATAGAAATAGTGAGAAACGAAATATGTGATAATTAAAATTACGTTGCCTTAAGCATGTGATAACTTTATTTTTAAAAAAAATAATTAAAATTTTGCATCATCATTCCTTATATCAAACATTGAAGTGCAAACATGAACACCAATCTCTTTTTTTAACATCAGAACTGTTGGTAGTGTTATGAACTTCAATGGAAAACTCCATATTGAAAATAACTGCCGTATATCTAAAAAAAAAAAAAAACTAAAGTAGAGATGTCTGGCCAGCATAGTGGCTAGAAATCTATTGAAATTAAGCATTCATTTCCTTAGTTAGGTTTGATAACATAGAAGTGTCTAGATATTACTGAAATCATTATTAACGGCTCTGTATATATATTGAAGAAATGTCTAGGATGTCTTGAAAAATGTCCAGCTACACTGTGGAATGTGAATTTTGTGTAAAAAAAATAGTCCGAACATTGTTACTATTCTTATTCTTAAAAAAGAAGTAAAGCCATTGAAAGAAGCAGACGATTTCCTTAAAAAACTTGATCAGAACCAGATTAAAATTTCTAAAGTAGTTCACTTGAATCTGTGTTAAAAAACGAATTTTTGTAATTAATTAATTTAGTTAATAAATTTTAAGTTACGTAATAACTTTAATTAATTAAATTAGAAAATGAAAATAATGATACCGTAATATTAAGTATAAACATAGTAAACAATTATAGATGTTGAAAGTTTTACTATATGTAAATATAGATGTGAATAACTCAAAAACGAATGGGTTCTCTTTTAAATTAACCACCCTATATATTTTTTAACTTATAAATGCAAATTTTATAAGCACATGTATTTATTTTTATGATATTTCAGAATTTATAGTGCATTTTTTAATTTGAATACTAAATATATCAAGTAACTATCCTTTTTATTTCTACACTCAGAAAAAATATGATGCATTAAAATTTTAAAATGTGCTGTGATTTATAATCTGTTCAAAAAATAAACATAAATTTTCTTTTTACGTAAACAATACTTAGGTTTCGTTAATTATTCAAGGAAAGAGTTTATTCTTGTTAAAATAAATATATTAACTTTATAATATAATAACTAATTTTTAATTAATATTGTCCTAAACTGAATTTTAAAGTTTAACAATTATTTTAAAATAATTTCATTCAAAGTTTGGTTTTGGAATAGTTAAATAATATTTCAAAATTTGATTATTTTATCCAGCTTAATTTACAATAATTACTTTTATTTTATTTTGAAATATTTCAGTGGTAGTATAAATGCTTAAAAAATTAAATATTTCAAGACAAATATTTTATATTCCATAATTTAAATATTCAGCAAATAATTATAAAAGAAATTCAAAATATTTAATCAATGGTTTTCATTTTAACCTTTAAGTTTTATAAAATATATCTTTCTCTAATCGATTAAATTACTCAAAAATGGCTGCATAAAATTAAATTTCATTTGCTTAGTAAAATATTTATAGAATGTACTTAACATACAATATAAATTTTAAAAAAATAAAATTTAATAATAAAATATAACATGTTATTTTAAATTTTTTTAACAAAAAATGTAACTTAATATTTGAAATTGGAAAAATAATTTTTATAGTAAGAGTATTTTTTCGCATTTATGATTTTTTTTATCAGACAGATTATTTTGCATATTTATTCCTTTATTTTCTTGTTCCAAGTATCAAGTGAAATATAATGCATTTTGAAGTATTAAATACATTGAAGCTGTATTTTTGTTGTCAGAATACTCTATTTTAAGAGATTTGATTTCAGATTAACAGTTTCTTTTACATTTGTCAATGTTTATTTTGTAAGCTGATGATTTCATATTTAATAAAATTTACATGAAAGAAATATTTGTTAAACGTGATACATTTAAATATAAATATAAACTGCTGTAAATAAATATCCCGAGTGATTTGAGAATTTTTTTAGTCGCAACTCCTGTAAAGATATCAATCTAATATTTTCAAAAATGAGAATTTGATCAAAAATTTATTTAATCAATTTATGTTATTGTTTGTGTACATTTTACGTTATACTTGTATAAATAGCAATCATCAAAATTTTTGAAGTACATGTGTGTGTGTATATTCATTTTGATATCATCATATCAAAATAAATAGAAAATGTAAGAAGATTTTCGTTCAAGACTTTTTTAATAAAGTTTAATTTTAGTAATTCATAATTTATTTTAAAGCAAATTTTTAATTGACTTATTTTGTAAATGCTTACCTTATTTATTTCCTATTCATTAAATATTAATTTTTGTCATACGGTAGAGACAATGCATATTTTCTGACAAAATGTTTTTACAGATTCAAATTGAATAATAGGATTTTAGATTATAAATTTTTCAATATTCTGTAAAGCAGTTATGTATTAGTGCAAGCATATCGACATTTTTTACCTTCATTTGGTTTAATAATTTCAATTTATTTGCCAATGCTTATAATGAAATGCTGAATTTAGTTTCTTTTGTTGTATATTTTATTATTTATGAATGAATCTTTAAAATACTAATTATTCATTTATAATTTAAATAATTTCGCTTCTTGGAAAAAGCATTAATTTTATACTATTATTATTTATGATGATACTTTGTTATTGTTATTAATGACACTTGGGCGAGTCTTTCGCACCCGTCTGGAACTTGCGAATTAAGTCAGAAAAAGCATCTTCCGCTTTTGAACAGGGCACGTCCCAACAAACGTGGTAAAACAACTTTGGCTCATAGATAGTGGCATCTCTCTCATATAAGCCTTCAAATTTAGAGATAAGAAGCCAGAGAACACCCAAGGTCTGGCTTCAAACACTCCCAGAGATATTAATTTGGAATGGGGTCATGGAAGACATTACGACCATAGTATATTTTACGCGACCCAGTCACCAATTGTGAACACGGTGGATCTTCAGTTAATCCGGGATTCGAACTTACTACCTTCCTATAATGAGAACGACGACCTAAGCAACCAAGCCACTGCGGCCTATTATATTTTTAGAATTCGTTGTATAACTTAAGCTCATGATATATTTTTTCAATTACTTTGTCTTGCTAAATATAATATAATTTATTCACAAAATTATAAAAAAGAAAAAATATTATAAAAAAAAGTTAAAAAATATTTTTCAATCTAATATTTAATAAATCCTTATGTATTTTATTGTATAAAATTTAGAACTATTTATTAATAAATTAACTGAGAATATCTCAGAAATAACAGAAAATCTTTTTACGTCGTAAAATAGATTATTTTCTTAAAAGAAAATTCTTACTTTCTTTATTCAGAAAATTCATAAGCTCTTAAGCATATGGATTTTACAGAAAATGGAATTGTATGCTTACATATTCTATATATAAATATTTAGCGTTACCATAATGACTTTATATTCTCTGCGTAATGCTTTTCGAACACAAATATTTTAACGTTACAAATATAGTTAAAAGAGGTTTTCATGCTGAAAATGAATTTTGCACTACGTTGAATATTTTCTATGAATGTTACTTTTTAAATAGGATTTCTTTTGAAATATCTCTTTATTCCTAACTATATAAAATATTTGAATTATATGTAAACATTGTAAAAGAAAGTATCACCTTAAACATTTTAAAATAAATACATAATGCGAGAGGAATTTTGAAATCGTTACTTCACTAGTTTAACAAAATAAAAAACTTATGGGATAAACATATATTTTAAACTAATCTTTTCTGGAAATGTTTTAGATCTAACTTCCTTAAAATTTCATATTTTTATGCATTTAAAACTTTTGTTGTATTATTATTATTATTATTCGAGGGAATTCACAAACGTATTAAGCACTTGTCTGGAGTATATAATATTTATATTTGTACTTAAGTTCTCTCTCATAACGCTTTATTTTAAAGTTAGAGGTCATTTCTTTCAATTTCTTCAATATTTTCAATAATAGGATACTTCTCAACTGCTATTAACTCTCATTAAATTTTTCATCATCATATCTATTATAAGTATTATGAGTTATAGTCATATTTTCAGACCTTATTATCAATTATACTTAATGAATAGAATAATTTTTTTCAAAGAAATCAAAACTATTTCACGAATTCTTAAAAAATATATTTTAAGCATTCTTTTATTTAGATAAAAATGCATTATTATCAGCGTTCTAAATTTATATGCTATCTTTATACTTTTTTTCATTTTCTTTGATTTGTTGTCCAAAATTTCAGTTCTTTTCCTTTCTAGTTTTAAAAATTTAAATTTTCCAATTTTATTTATGGTTTCTAAGCAGATTCTAAATAAATTTGAAATCAAATTTTGAAAATAATTTTATCATCTTTTTTTCAGCAATAGAAACTCTATTGTAATTAGTTTTTGATTTTTATGAATCATAATACGTTATTTGTAAAACTACATCAATAATTCTGTTATTAGCAAAATTCAACTTTTTTTTAAAAAAAACTGACTTCCACCTAAAATCTATTAATTTCAAATATTATCTAAAATATTATTTTTACAAATAATCTGTTATGAAATATTAAAAAAATGTTCAAATATAACTTTAATGCTTGATAAAAGAAATAAGATTTCTTTTCGATATCCAGTCAGTTTTCATCAACTTCAAAAGTCTGAAGTTAGAAATGAAATGTTAATCTCAATAGCGGAAGTAATGCAAATAATTTAATTGATGTAAAATAAATTAATCATAAATATAAGATAAAGACAAAAACTACGGAATTAAGATGTGAAATTTACTTTGTAAAATGTAATTTTGTCTTGTCTTGATCTTTTTAAGATGTACAATTAATTTTTCAATATACTCATATTGTGAAGTGATTTTGAATTGATGAATCTACACAATTTATGCTGTTTAAATAATGCATATTTAAGAAAAAATCATGTGCGTTATTATTTTATTTCTTTTAAGCAATAGAAAATAAACACGATATAATATATTTTTTCTAATGCGAATATTATATATGTCATTGAAAATAAATCAATATCACTAACCTTAATTAATATATAAATCTAAGTTACTATGTATGTTTTAATGTAAATTACAGCATACCCATTATTTTTATTTATTATATGAACTAATAAAATACATTTATATTGTTAATAGTATGAAAATTTTAAGAAATCTTCTTAAAAAATTTTTAATTTAAAATACATAATATTTTAATAAATGAAACTATTGGGTTTCATGCACACCATCGTTTCTCATTTTGTGATAACAAAGAAGATTGTAGTTAAAGGATATAAAAAAAATAACATAAATGAATAAAAATTGAAATTGAAGTATTCATAACACTTATGGAAAGAAATTTATGAAAATAGTAATTTTCTATACGAATTTATAATATGCTACATTCTCATCGATTTTCGTGGAGCTGGATACCAGAATATTTGGGAAAGTGTCATAAGTATTCTTTATAGAATTTCATATTAACCTGTCAAATATTAGTTGGATATTATGTAGAGTTAGTGCAATGTGTTTTCTTAAATGTGATTGAAATATTGATATCATATGTTTCAATACCCAATAGATTTCTATTCTATAAATAACATAACATTGGACTATATATGCATTCGCAATTAGTATGGTCTACTCATCGAAGCATAGAATTAAGTGATATACCATTATTGATATCTTAAAATAATCACCCAGCCAATGTCATCAATAATACCTAACTTAATCTCACTTAAATAATAATAAAATTCACTTTGATCAAGTGAAAGTCCAGCCAATATTGAAAAACAGGAAATTGATTCCATGTTTTCTCTTCCTGCTTATATTTCTGTCTGGCTATTGCTTCTAATTTTTTAGAGTTTTCTCCTTTTGTACACATAAGTGCAGTCCATAATGTACTAAAAGTCCTCAAGGAAAATAATATAAAATATAGGTTGAAATACCGTACTAAGTGCGTCAGCTATAAAACTATTTTCCTAATTATTCAGAATTTTCAGAAATAAATTCAAACATCTTTAAGGAATACGTTTCCCTTACAATAATTCGAAAGATTGTTGGTTAAGGTATTTTATTCGGATTTAATGTAAATATCGTATTCAAAACTGACCATCTGAGTATTTTATTAATTTTCTTCATAACAGAAGATGAATTTTAAACGTTTCAATCATATTCTACAATAAACTGCAAAAAATATTCTCTAAATTTAAAATGATAAAACCGGTATATATTAAGGAATATTAATAGTTGCTCCATAAATTTAAAAATTATTTAAAAACCATCAAATCGAAAAATTATTTAAGAACCATCTTACTAAAGGAAGATTAAAACGACGTATTTAAGGAAAATGGAGCTATACACTTTGCTCTTTGTAATTAAATTTATGAAAAAAAAACTTTGTATTCATTTTGAATTTCCTCACAATATGGAGAAAAATCATGTTAAAGCAGGCATATACACACAAATTTGCTGCTCATAAATTTTTATTCATAAGTAGGCCCAAGCAAAACATATTACTACTTTACAATTTTTGTTGTATGACATTTTCATACAAATTCTTTGAATAGAAATAAATTAAATATATGAAAAATTTTATTATATGAGGAAACATGTAAAGTAAAATTAAAAATTAATATAAATTACATAGAATAATACAAAAGGACAAAATTCCTAGTAGAACTGAAAAGAGTGATTTTCTCCTTGTATTATAATTTTTATGTATATAATCAATCCCTATTATTATAAATATTTTTTCTCTTTTCGAATCTTTTTATACTACTTAACCATTAAATTTAATGAAATCGTCTTTTATCAAAGCTTTTTACTCTACCTAATTATTACTTTGACACGCATTTTTAAATTGCTTAATCAGTTATTTCTAAACACTTAAATGTCAGCATTTTGATTCTTACATTTTTGGTTTTTATAAAAATTGAAGTTTACATAAAAAAAATTATGTTTATAGAAAATATTTCGAATAAAATTTAACTTGCTGTGCAAATTTTATATAGAATATTCGATAATGCAAAAAATAAATACTGGAAAATAATCGTTTTATTATAGCATTTTATGATAAAATGATCACTTTCCAGTATCTTGAATTAATATGGTTTTAATTTAGTAATCGAAGTGATTCAGCTTGGTACACATTCAACGCTTCCTCCACTTTTTACCAGTAAACATACAGTCATTTAAAAGACATATGGTTTACTAATATTGCGAAACTGTTCGATAAGAAAATATTAACTATTATTATGATAAAAGTTACTAATACTGAGAAATTACTATAAGCGTATCCAGGATCAGAAAATATGAATGAGTTTAGCCATATTTATTTCCTATACCTCCAAATTACATTTGATGAGATTCATGTCCACTAATCATTTATCAGTAAATCTGTGGTCCAGACGCAGACCATCAACTAGTCTAAATTACTTGTGGCTAAAGATAGTTGTCTACAATATGAATCTTGTGTGACTCAGCATCATCTTTATTCATTTTGAAATCCTAATCTATCTCAGTCTAGTAAGGCTGCTGTAACTAACTAATCTAATCTTCATAAGGTATAATGAAAGTAAAACTGAACATTCACATTTCTACAGAGAAAGATATGAAGGTTTGTAATACTACTCTAAAGGTATTAATATTACTTGAAATGTATGATTATTTTTTTTATCTATTAGGTATAAGAAAGTATATTTATTATATTTCAAGTCAAATAATGACTTCTCTGTCTTTATATTTGAAAAACTACAACAGAACTACATTTACATTAAATACACTTTCAATTTCTATGATGATAACGATACCCAAATGATTCAACCTCTAACCTATGTCGCATTCATTAAGCATCCTAAATTAGAAGATATTCTGAAAAAAAGTACTAGAGTATTTGTACAATTTTTTTTAGTTTGATTTAATTAAACTTTCTTTTTCGTTATCTTTATAAGCCGTACACTGTTTTCAGTAATGCTTTTTGTAGCAATTGATAAATCTTGATTTAATTTGCTAAACAATTAAACTTTCTAAAATATTTCAAAAGTTAATCTGCTACAAAAGGATTCCCATTCAGCTATTTGACAATATCTGTCTCTTCCTAACCAATAGTTCTTCAATACAATATTTGAAACAAAAATGCCACGGGGTCAATTTTAGGAATCAGTCCTTACCATATTTTTAATATCACAACGAAACGCGTGTTCTTACTCTCAATTTCATTATTGTTCTTCAGCACTCACAGATGAGGTATGCCAATTTCAGTGATATTGGTTTATATATTCAGCTAGATTCAGGACATTTCACTTTACTAGATGCTCAATTTTTATTTGTTTTGACTTGCTTTTATTTACTTTTGGCATGATAATTAATAACTAATTTTGAATATTAAAATACACACATTCTTTCCATTTTCTTATTAGAATTCCTTTTATCGCTAATGAGTGCACACGTTTGCCTTATGTAATTTGCGCATGTACAAATCGCCAATGAAATTTTTTTTTTCATTTTCTCCAGGATATTTTTCCCCATTTTCTCCAATGAAAATTTTTTTCCATTTTTCCACAATGACTTTTTTTTTTATTTCATCCAATGACATATTCTTCCAATTTCTTCAATGACATTTTTTTTCCATTTTCTCCAAAGAAATTTTTTTTTCCATTTTCTCCACAATGACATTTTTTTGACATTTGCATACTCATCATGACCTTACTACTGAATTGCGTGTTCATTTTATAAAGCTCAAGAACCTCTTTTCTGTAATTTCATGTATATTTACTTAAAATTTACATTGTTCCTATTGTTTATGTTTTTCTCAGTGGAATTAATAGATACTTGTGTTTTTAAATGTATAATTACAATGTTAATCAGCTTATTTTAAAATTTGGAAATAGTGTAGGTATTATATCCCAAATATATCAATATTATTCATTCTTGGAAGTCTGTGTTTGCTTAATATAACACTTTTTCAAACTATTCTCCTAAATTTTGTTCTCATTGCTTTTCTTAAGGAATTGAATATTTTCCTTAAATATCACTATGATTTTGCTTATTTACTAGGCAAAAATAACGTAAAAATTTTACCTGCAGTAAAAAATATTATTATTTTAAAATTTCTAAAATTTTCTTTAAATCAAATGTGAAATAGATTTACTAAATTGAAATTTCTTACACTTGAAGTTAACAATTTTCCATTTTTTCAACCACTTAGAACATCCTCCATAAAACCAACAAACCATATAATACATAAAAAGCTTTATTGTCTGTTTTTCTTTCATATAACTAGCAAAATAAAAAATATTGTGTTGTATTCCTTTAAAGAAAATAAGAGAAACGTTTTTTGTGTCGTTAAAGAAGATTTACAATATATAGGGGATGAAATATTTTAATAAGTGTGAAAAATTATATTTTTAGATTTTCTGGTAACTATTATGCTATTTTTCATGAGCCTGTTATACAGGTGAAAATAAAAAATATTTCTTACTTACAAAAAGGTTTAAGAATAGCTTCAAATACAAATAGAGTTTAATAATATTAATGTAAAGTGGTCACTTTTGTTTTATCAGATGTTTAAGAATACCGATTTAATTGATGGAAGTGTTGGACTCTCACACACACACATGAATAAAATAATGTGCGTTCAACATTGAATTGGCATGAATTTACAATTAACAATAAACAATAATAAAATTCTTCAAGAATAATTATAATCCTAAAAATATTAGCATTTTTTTTATCTATTCATGTCTTTTTATTTAATAAGTGTAGTTTTGTACTCCTTTTGAGAATCTCAGTGATAATATTTATTTGTATGCAGTTCAACCTGTCTAGAGGTTAGCATAACTGTCTACGGAGGGGGAGGACCATGGATCGAATCCCGGCTCGGGCATGGACGTACTTTCTCTTCCTTTGTGTCTCTTGTCCTTTCCTCAGATGATGATGAATGTGGCCCTCCCTATAAACGGATTTGTGGTGGTGTGACGTGGGCTCCGTGACTTGGTTCACAGGTGCCCACCGGGTAACGATAAATGAGTAGCAGCTTCCGGCCTTGTAGTGGTGCGAAAGGGTTAAGCACCTAAGTGTCGCCATTGGGGAAAAAATTTATTTATATTTCATATATAGACTACAGTTCCAGTGTTATTCTGAAACGGCCGTGTTGTTTTGAACTTGTGCAAAAGTAAACAAACACTCCTTCAATATCCATACATAATTAAATCAATATTTGTGATCTTTTACTGTAGGAAATCCAGGAAATAACGTCACTTAATGAACAACTTAAGTAAACTCTACTGTTTTTTAATAATTGTTTATTATATCCTTAATACAATCATATTTATATACAACATGAATAAAAGAAAAATAAATTTGGAAATTTTATTCTTGAATCTTTGATACTATTTAACTTTCATATCTTAATGAAATGATTAATAATAAAAAATTGAAATAAATGATATTTACAGTGTTATCAAATCCCATAAATTGATTACATAATTTTATGATTATGGTTAATATTTAAAGAAATTAATTTTAAAAAAATGTCTTATAGTAAACTTCAAAAAATAATTTATAGCTATTTCTTTTAATTAATTAAGTTAGTTAATTAATAAGCTGAGAAATTACTTCACTAATATTTGAAGTTTAAAAATTACTAATTAGTAAATTGAAAAATTATATACTTGTAATAAATTTTAAAAAATAATTTATTATAAGAGTTCCTGGTAAGAATGATATTAGTTTTCTCCATCATTAGATAAAAATAATTTTTATGAGCTATAGTTTTATTTTAATAGCTAGTTAATTAAAGTAGTATTAGAAACGGGATTTGAATAGTTTTAAGTGTTTTACCAATATCTGAAAAGAGCCTCTTAACTGTTATATTTAATGAAATTATGTATGAAAATTTCTCTATAAAGATTTTTACAAACGCAAATTGTATTTATTCTTAATATTTTCTTTCAGACTACGTTAGAAACATCAAGGAAAAGTTTGCTGTCTAATATATATTGAAAAATTATTTAAATTATTTCTAGAGTAAATATCGAATTCAAAGTTTAAAATTGCATAAATAATATTTTTTAAATAGCCAAATCAGAAATTTTAGATGTTTAAATTGAATAATATCATATTGCTCACTTTATTGAGAATATTTAAAATACATTCAATTAATAAAAGAAATTATTTTATTTGCAGTAAATCAATTAAGTTTATATACATTTTCATGCAATTTGACTGAACTTCCATCTTTGAATTTTCAACTAAGTAAAATGATTATTGTACATAATACAACATTATACAGTCATCGTACCTTTATCACATAGTCGACATAACTTTAACGATCAAAATCTTTTTCCGAATAAAATGCTGGTCCATGATTCTGCACATGCAAATCTTTGAGTCTACTGGATAGTTTTCTCTTCAGCATTTATTTCATTTTCTTTTTTACTTAAAATACATTCTGAACAAACTTTATACTGAGTCAAAACTTGCCATCATACAGAATTTCACGTCACGCAAATTATGGTTAACCTTGATTTTTTCAATATTTCAATTACTTTTTCAAGAACATCTATTTCTTTAAATCAAAGATACATTCACATATGTGTGTATGTGTACTATTGACTTATATGCATGGGACTGTCTTGATAAGGCCTATTTTATACTATTTAGCATGGCATTAAAAATCTTGTTATCAAAAAATATTATCTTTAAACGAATTTTTAACCTTTGTGATGAAGTGATGGTAAATGAGCGAAGTTACATTTATTTATGTTTAATATTTCATCTAAGTGATATTCCATGTCAATACAACTCCATTGATAATTATCCAAGAATTAAAATTATTGGATAGGTTTTCTGTAACATTCTCAATTTATAATTTTAATAAATTTTATAATTTTGTTTTATAAATAAAGTAATAAAATAAATAAAAACATTCATGGTTGCGATATTTATACACATTTAACGTCCTGAATATAGATATTTTTAATATTTAACGTCTTAAATATGGATATTCATGAGATGATTCTTACTTGGGTTTCAGCTATGCTTTAGGCAATTGATAATTTCCTTTAAATTAACTACTAATAAACTTATTTGGTTTGATTTCTTAAACTCATTTATTGCGCTATTTTTTAAGCAATGTATATCAATTCAAAGCGACAGCAAAATCATAAATTTAATTTCCCATGTCACATTTAACTAAGAATCATTTCAAATGACTGCAAGGGCATGATATTGTTGACCAACCTCATTTATTGAAATTATTATGATTTCATTGACTTTTTTATTTCATTGTTTTAGTTTCATAAATGTAATTCGTTATTTATGTTATACATAAATATTTTGCCACACAATTATAAATTCATTATTCAATTTTAAAAATAAAAGTTCAGAATGAACTTATCAGGGTTATACTACTTGGAAATAGAGTTCTTCCAAGTTTTAAGGCTTATTTAACAAGAATTAATCGTAAATAATTTATTAGATTAAACATTTCTACAACTATTAATTGATCAAATTTTCTAGTAAGACCTCTATGTTATTGATTTTAAGGGTTTTTTTCAATAAGAATATTCTGTTTTGAATGAAGAAAAAAGGGTTTAATAAATAAAAGAGATCTGAAGGAATCTCAATTCAGTATTTGTGATTACGAAAAAGGAAACAAAAGAAATTTTTCTTAATAAATCATTTGTCTCCTGGAGATTTATTAGAACTAAAAGATAGAAAACAATATATTTTTAGAAAATAGAATAGAATGGAGTTTCTGAAGAATTATTCTTAGTGTGAAATTTTGATCAACTTGAAAGGTTAAGACCACTGTGACAAATTGTAAGATATACGACTTTCTTGATAAATGAAGCAGGGGATATCCTATAAAGAAAATTCATAAAGACCCTTAAGCTCTTACGATGTATCATTGAGGTTTATATGAAAGACTAAAATAATATAAAAAAATGACATATTTTTTTTATTTTAACTCATATGGTGAACTTCAAAATGTTACTAAGATTATATTTTTGTAACAAACTTTTAAATAAAAACTTCCGTACGTTTCAAATTTTAAAGCAAATAAATTTATAAGCAAAAAATAATGATTATCGTAAGCTCTTTTAAGAATATTTCTATAAAGAATTGATTTAATAATCATTTTAATAAAAAAATGCAAATTGAAAAACCAAAGAAAGAATAAAAATTAAAAAAGAAGATTTCAGGTAAACTAAATTTAATTTCAGAAAATGAATTATTATTCCACAAGTATTCATACACATAATATACATATTATTTTAAATACAGATTTTTAATTCAGAGTTTGTAGACTGTTTTTTTAATTGTTTGTTACTTTGATTAACAATGACAGATGTGTCACAATCTATTAAAACAATGTATAAAATTTTGGACACTCATTAGCTGTTGTTTTTCAAATATCGCTGAATTTCATTCGGGAAGACTTTGTCAGTTCACATTAATCTCAAATGAAGTAATGAATTTTGATATTTTCTAAATGTTATTTAATTTTTTACTTTTTTGCTGTGCATTTTATTTATTATCATAATAAAAGTATAATAATGAAATATATTTTAAATATTTCAATAAACACGAGACAGCTTTCAACTTTATTTCAATCTCTATTTATGGTTCCATACTTAAGTTAACAAATTTTGAAATTCTTTTTAGGAAAATTTTTCTATTTAAACAAATGAAGATTAACAGTGTTTCCTCATTAAACTAAGTGTTAAATGAAATATCTTTTACTTGCATTTAAATGTTCAAGACTTACACTTCATTTTAATTTGTTCACTAAAACGAAATATACTAAAAAGTAAGATCAAAACTCTGTAGGAAGCACAACGTAAAATTTCGTGAATTAAACTTGAAAACTTCATTATTCATTTCTAATTTTTAATTTTAACAAGACAAAAAATTCACCATTATATTTAAAATCTAATAAATTAATCATTATAGATACCACAGCTTAAAAATGAACGCATAAATGTCAGTTAAATAAAATTACAGAATATTTAGAAGCTTAACAAACATTTTATTATTTTTTGCAGAAATTTACACTGCTTTATCTGTTATAATACTGATATATACGACAAATATAATAAGAAAAATAAGAATAATAAAGCAGCTAAATTATGAGAAAGAAAAGATTTTATGATGATAAATTATATTAGGAATGTTTAAACAGCAAACTTGTAAAGATAGTTTAGGATTAAATTTAATTTTATTAATTAATTTATCACTTTAAATATGAGTTTAATAATCTTAATTATTAATGATTGTAGAAAAATAAATTTATTGTTTTTATACTAAAAGTACTTAGAAATATTTGTATAAATTATATAATAAAGTGACTATGCACATACATGAAAATTTTAACTAAAATATGGCAAAATATATACTTATGCAAATTATAATCAAATACATTTCTGAACTTATAATTGATACTAAGTCTTTGTATATCCATTTCTGTTGGATAATTAAGCTAATATGCAATGTATAAATGCTAATTAATTATATATATTTTAATGAAGACGGTTCTTATGACAGCATTTAAAAGTTTGTAATTAAATGATTTTTACTCCTTGCATTTATAATAGTATAAAATTTATCTTATACAATTTTTAACTGTGTTAAATATTAAATAATTAGCATAACTAATAATTATATTAATTAAAAAATATAAATTAATTTGTCAATTGAGTAATAGTAGAACTTAAACACTCGCTTAACTTAATGAACATACACATTTACTGCCATCTTTTATACGATTCAGATAATAAACAATAATATTATTATATGAAAATTTTCTTAATAATTTTAATATCTAAATAATAATTTATATGATGTAATGTTAATATTCAAATGATAATGTTTTATGTTACATTTTAACAAATTTTCTTTTACAAAATTCACATTTTTATATACATTAAGTAAGCACAGGAAAATGTTTCTTTGAAAATTTAAAATATCAAAGACGATATTGTATTGTCTGCAAACGTAAAAATAAAGTTTGATACGTTAAAAATACTTCAAATATTATTATCCAAGTCCAAAATTTCCTTTTTTCTACGTTTTCAGATAATAAAACGTGAAACGTATCATCAGTTTAAACTATCAAAGAAGTATTCAACAGAACAAGGATATGGAATCCAGAAAATTTTGTGGAAAATTCATATTTTAGAAATGTTTTCTAAAACTAAACTATATTCAGGTTTATTATTAAAGTGTTTTGCTAAAGTTTGAACTTTTAATATGGCTCAGATTTAAATTGCAATTAATTTATAATTCTATGATATTTTGGGAATTCCAATAAAAATAATTCTTGGAATGATTCCATGAATAAAATATTTCGTTAAATATATTACTTATGTTAAATAATTTTTGCAATAGAGCAATAGAAATTAATTGACTCCCAACTTTTAAATTAAAACCTTTTGATTTCACTTCTTGAGCTCATCATTAATGTTTCATTGTTTATTATATGATTCGTGTAATTTAATTATATCAAAACTTCAAAATTAAGTATCAATTTAATTATTAGCATATAGACAAGATATTAATTAAAATAATTTTCACAGAAATGGAATTTTTAATTTTTTAAAAATCGCATATATTTTTTCAACTTACAGCCATTGTTTAAAAATATTTTGATGCTGCGATTTTTTCCCTTACGAATGGTTTTATAATTTTAATGAGAAAATTGAAAACTATTTATAAAATATAAATTTATATGTAGTATAAATTTGGTATTGAATGTATTTACAAAATAAAAATTGTATTTAAATAAAATAAACATTATTATATTTTATGTGTATAATTATTTAGGTAAATTCGATAGTTTTCATGTGTACTTTTAAGAAATAAGCATTTCGAAAATCCACTTATAAATGTTTAATTCATTGTATCATGGTTTTACATGATTATGTATTACATAGTAAATTCTTGAAAGATTCTCGATAATAAACTGTTACTAAATAATGACTCTTAAACACTTAAAATATTTTAAATTAATGATTTTGCACGGGTAAAATAATATTTTTATGTCAATATGTCAGATAAAAATGACACACACAACTAATGAGATATTCTATAATATTGATGAATTCGGTATTTCACTTGTTCCAACATGACTTATTTATTTCCCAAGACTAACAAGAACACAAAATTGTATTTTTTATCCTCATTACTAATTTTAATATGTTGTCATTTATTGCATATAACTAAAATGAGATACTTGTACAATATATGTACAGTACACTTTATTTTTCATGCATCTTACCATGTCTTTGCATTGTAAAAAACTGTATATTTATTAGAAAAAATTGTAAAAATATTAAAATATATATTTAGTATAATTTTTTTAATTTATCTTATGAATTTTAAGCTTATTTACTTTCAAAACAAAGAATAAATTTTAATTATATACAAGGAGAAAATTTATGAAACCCACAATAAAAATATCTTAAAAATACTTTAAATAAATGGAAAATTTGGTGTAAAAACAGTTTTTAAAAGTAAAAATAAATGTCATCTATTTGCTATTTATTAAAATATTTTTCCACGTTAAGCACTTAAGAATGTGTGTGCATATTTTTATTTTACGAAATGATATTGATTATAAAACTTTAAAAGATGTATATTTAAGTAGAAGTATTTAATTAATCTTTATTTTAAATAATTATTATTTGTATTTCATATGATACTTTTAAAGAATTCTTTTATTGATAACTTTTAAAACGTAGATTTCTTCCATACCATAAAATATGATTAAATTGTGTCAATTTTTAATGAATTTACCATATTTTTATAAATACTTTATCAGTCGATATCTTGATCTGACAATAATTTCTGCCTTAAACTTTTAAAGATATTCTTAAAAGGTAAACTCGTTTTTATGGGTATATTTAATATAATGGTAACTTCTGTAAAATATTAATTTTAAAAATGGTATTTTTCTGCTACATTTTCACTGGATATATCTTTTTAATGAATCATTTTGACTTAAAACTTAGATAAATTTCCATAATAGGAATATTGGACAATATTTTACTATCCAATACTTTGCCAACCAAGAAGTATCTAATTTTTTAATCGTCGAATATTTAACATAAAATTATCTAAAATGATGTTGCATACTTTCCTTATTTAGAAATGTTAAATGAACAAAATTTATGAAAATAACTAGATTTTCATAAAAAAAAATGTTTATTGAAAATTACAATGGAAAAAATACATGTTCACTGCAACAACTTTATAAATAAACTGAAGCTGCTAAATTAAATAAAAATACAAAAAAAAATCATTTGCAGTGTCAGTCATTATTATTGTCAGTCTATCAGAATTTTCGTGTTGATTATTTCATTTATTTATTCATCAAATTTCGATAAAGTTATCCGTAGTAGTAATCACTAAATTTCCTCAACGTGACATATGCATAAAACAGCTTGCTTTTAATGCACATGTTATGTACTAAATAATATTATATCATCCGGATAATGTTTCTTGATTGATCTCATGTGTTGAAGCATTTTAAAACTTTAAATTAATCTTTTATCGAACTTTATGTTTCAGATGTCGATTCTAAGTAATTTAAGATCGTTAAGATTAGAGAGAAACGTAATAGATGCTTCATTACAGAAACAACGAACATTAAATTTTTTTAGTCCGTTTCTTGGGATCCTGATAACAGGCCATAAATATTTAGTATATTTCTATTTATCTTCCAACAAAATGCTTTTTAACCATGATAATGATATGGTAAAGAATTTCCAATATTCCTCACCTATTTAGCCAAACTTGTGAGGAATAAAGACATGATGAAAGTACATAATGTATATTTTTAATACAATAATGCAGCCTATTACAAGAAAATATAGCAAAATATTACCAATAAGACAACCTGTTTTTATTTCTCATTTTCAAAGCAACTTGAACACTTAAGAGATAAACAATATACATGAAACCAGCATGATATTTCTATTTCTGATAGTTTACTTTTACGTTTTTCATAAAAAAGACAACTTCAATATGATAGGCAATAAAAATTTAGTTTTTTTTTCTCACGATTAAAGAACTTCTCCAGAGATATTAAAAAACTTTTCTTTTTCTGTCTAA
Organism: Latrodectus geometricus; assembly: GCA_026290005.1. Classification (NCBI taxonomy): domain Eukaryota; kingdom Metazoa; phylum Arthropoda; class Arachnida; order Araneae; family Theridiidae; genus Latrodectus; species Latrodectus geometricus. The sequence goes on from JAPDSC010149542.1 coordinate 115,639, forward strand.
TTAAAAACAGTTTCATCAAACCGAATTTAATGCAACAGAAAAAAACAAATTTCGATTCACATATGGTTCATTTAATGTATTCTTTTCCAGGAATGGAGGTTATGCTTATAGATATATCTACTTTTACCGTCAATTATGTCTCATTAACATAGAAAGCTGCAGAATGTAGTATGTCACTGCTTCCTAACTAATCGAAAAGTTAATAATAATCAAACAGCTTTCAAATCTCTTAAAAAGGTTATTTGAATGTAGTGTGTATAAAAAATTTAAATATAATACTAATAACTTTGTATTTATAGAATATGCCACAGAAAGAAAGGAGCAAACAAAGTCTATGTAAGAAGTAAATCGTATTATTGAGTCAATGAACAGGTTGATTTCTTAAGATTATTTATATGTTACAATGTCTAAACCAAAATGGCCCAACTTTTGGGATCAGGGGTCTACTCCACATTTAAAAAAATCAATGGCGGTCTACCAATGGCAGAGCAAAATTAACGTTCATATTTACTTTTAGTAATAAGAAAATATGGTAAATTTAATTTTTCTAAAAAAAAACTTAATATTAATATTTACAAAATAAAAAATAACTGACGAAAATAATCAAAGTATTCATACTTCAAAAACTGACCATCCTATTCACTTCGCTCAGTTGAAATTTGGCACTGTATATCTGCGACAAGTTTATCATATTATGGCTGATACGAGCTTATTGCAATGGATGAACACAAAATTAAATGTTCATCTGTTAAATGCGACCAATGTTTGTGTTTTGTTCATGGTTGAAAAAGCATACTCGTAAAGGTACCTCGATCCAAAGTATGATTTCAAATACAAAATCAATTTGTAAATATTTGGAAACGTTTCCTCAGAAATAAATTTCCAAAAATCAATATGACAAAATATGCTATGGATTTAAGAAATATATCGCATCTTAATTTAATAATTTCTTCCTCGACCGTGACTGATGTGATATCTATTAAATATCCTATTTTTTTAGATACTCCATCAATGTTGAGATTTTCATTAAATAGGAATATCATAAAATTGAGTGTTTCTTTAAACCTAATTAAGTCAGCGAATCTTCTTTCAAATTCCTCAAACAAAACAAGTAAGTATTAAGCGAAATCTTCGAAGTCTCGGTTTGGATTATGGAAGCGCTCTTCCTCCATGTTTTTGAAGTTTCTCAATTCATATTTTCTTAATTGAGATGCATACCTTTCTATAGTTTTTTGGATGTTTTAATTGCGCTCATCATGTCCGTTTTAGGTTTTAAATCGTAAACCTTAAATCCTAAATTTTTAAATCGTAAATCTTTGCACAGTTATTTTTGGGTTTTGAAGCGTAGACTGTAGTAAATTTTTATTTTAAATATTACATTGATTTTATGTCATAAGTCATAAATTAAATTGTTAATAGCCGAGGTCATTATCGGGATGGTCGCGTGGACTACCTAAAATGTCTTCGCGGTCTACCAGTCGACCGCGGTCGACGTCTTGGCCACCCCTGGTCTAAACAAAGCCAATATATAAAAGCAATATGAATAATACCTTTTTTTGCAAAATAGTATGATAACTAAGATCCATTAGGTTTTGTACTTGTCAAAGTACATTTCTAATTTGCCTTCTCTTATATATGTCTTAAAGTCTGGAACCTTATAATTCTGTGTTTGTATGAGGTTTTAACTCCTTAACCGTTTTTAGACCACAATTAGATTAAATACTTTTAATAAATGAAAAGCTTTGAATGATTAACATACATTCTTTACTAAAACTTACCTTAATTTCTTCAGTGAAATTACTTTAAATACTTTAATAGCTGTCATTATAACAAATAAATCTTTTGTTAAGCATATCGATAAGGATTGAAAAAGAAATTCTAGTCTAATTTTAACAGTATATTTTATAACAAACGAGTTTACTTTGTTAAAAATATTTTATGTATTGAAATAACATTAAAACTTAATATGTTGGTAGTTTATTTGTAAAATGTCAGAAGAAATAAACTTTACATTAGCTTATATTACACGAATGAATAAATTTTCCAAGGAAATATAATTCACTTTGGTAAGTGTTTGATCGATGATAAAGAATAAGGTCATAGTGAAATATTGTTAGCGACATGTCTTTCTTGATAAATGGAGCAGTTTCAATTCTGAAGATATCATAAGGATCTTTAAAATGTGTCATTATATTTCATAAGAAAAATTAGAATAAAAATATCGTTTTAGAACGATATCTTTTGTCCATTAGAGCATTAATTTAATAGGAAGTGAATAATCTATTGTGATATTTTATGAGAATAAAATGAAGGAATCTCTGAATTCATTATAAAATAAAATAGTTACAATTGATTCTGTATATTTATAAAAGTATTCTGTTAAATGGAAATCAAATTATGAAGTTCTTATTTTAATTTTCTTGATATGAAATTAAATCTTTGAATAAAAGTGAAACATTTAAAGTTATGATTTGTACATAGATATAATATTGTATTAAAATTATATACGAAAACAAATAAAATGGTCAAAAACATGTTTTGTTTATTTTTTAATGTTCTAAAATTAAAAAAAATAAATATTTAAATAATAATACAAATTTTTAATTTAAATTAAATTATATTGCATTAAATTTAAATTGTTATTATTGAAATAAAATAAATTGTACTTAAATTAAAAAATAATTAATTAATTAATAATAATGTATACGCAATTAATTAAATATATAAAACAAATTTACATTGCTTAAAAATTGAATATGCTGTTAAAATAAAGTATTTATAATGTTGATATCTTACTACAAAAACCATTAAATTAATGAACAAGATATTTCAAATTTACAAAATTACGTATTCAATGCTGGCAATAAAATATTTAAGTTCGCTTAATTTTCATCAGCTCTTTCAATTAGATAAGCAAGCTTAAAACTTCGTAAAACTTTTGAAGTAAGATTCTTTTTTTTTACTTTTTCTCGAACTGTAAACTATACCCACAGAGTATCCAAGTCAAATATTAAAATTTTGTTTACTAAGCTTCTTGAAATGGAACTTTTTTACCAAAGCATATTTTATTTTCAAATATTGCATTGGTGCATTTTTCATGTTAAATGGAACTGGATGCTTTGTATTTATATTTAAAGTAAAATAAAACCTGCATCTCTTAGCATAAATTAATATTCATTTATTTTATTTGAATTTATAACTCTCCATTACTTTTCTTTTGAGCATTTTATTATTAATTCGATTTTTTTAGTTTAAATTTTATTTAAATTTGTTTTTAAACACTTTCTTTCCATATCACCTTTAAAGAATTTAAAAATAATGTTCCAACTAGGGATCCTAAAAAATATTCTAATTTTTGAATTATTTGAAAAATTTTAAAAACTACTATCAATTTGAAATTAAGATCCATATGTAAGTGACATATTGTCTTAATTGATTATAAACTGAGTAATGTATGCAATGAATACCCAGCATATCTTTGTCGGCAGCAGAATGGAACTACTAGGAAATTCACTTCATTTAAAAATATTTCATTGTTAATAATAAAATATTTTGATATTGCAAATTGTTGTTGTTGTGTGCCAGTAAGGCTGGCAATATGGGGTGCGCTGCTCCATTTTGCCCACTGAACCATATTTGGTGTGAAGTACGACTTCCTCAGTACACACATGCCATAGATACCCGTTTAAAGGGTAGGCAACCATTCACACACA
>JAPDSC010149542.1:131149-168311 GCA_026290005.1 Latrodectus geometricus
ATATATATATATATATATATATATATATATATATAATGTTTGCAATAGACTAAATCAGTGATAGAAAAATCCCAGACAAATTGTAGGACGATAAAACTTAATGTTCTTAAATTTACTGTTCATTAATTAATATTTTTTCCAGTTAAAAAATATATAACTATTTATTTTATTATTGAATAAGACTAAAATAATCACTCCAAAATAAAAAACTTTGCATATCGGTATAGTTAAAATAATAAATCGAATTCCTACTCACTAAATATTTTATAAATAAATGATTTCTACCGTAAATAAACAACTTAGCTACATAAAAAATAGCAGTAATTCATTCAATATTATTCTTTTAAGCTTCAGTAAAAAACATTCTAAATAACCTGAATCATTGATATTTAGTAATAAAAATAATCTGATACTTTCAATAATTTAATAAACAGATTAAAAATGCATAAGTCTCATATTTTTCAAAAAATAATTAGTCAATTTTCTACGTCTTTATCCAATCAAGGTATGTAATACTTAATTGAAATAAACATAATTTAAATAATTTTCTACTAGAAAATTAAAAATTAATTTTAAATTTATCGTAGCTAGATACAAATAAATATCGACGTAAAATGATTAATTATATTTCGTATGTCCTCTGTTTTTAAATCTTTTTCACTGAATACTTTTTTTCTAGATACTTTCCTAAAATTTAATAATAACTTTTCTGATAAATCTTTAATTTTCAAATTGGTATATATAAGAGTTACCAGAAAATCTACTAACTGATGTGCGAATTTTTGGTAAAATCCTGTGAATGTCCAATTCGTATTCTTATAACATCGGAAGTTTCCTATATCTACAACTCCATAAAATGGATTTTTAAATTTAAACGTTAACAAATAATCTCTATTACTACAAATCTTTCAGGATAATTCTAAATTTCCACGGATTTTGTCAAAATCAAAAGACTGTTTAAAGGAAATAAATTTTAAGGAAAATACATAAAAACTCCCATCAGGCAAAAACATTGCGTTTAATGATGAACACAATGGATCGAATTTTAAACTCAGGATTCTTTACCTACAAATATAAATGCAAAAGATGACATTTTTCCTACAAAAAGAAATCCTTAACGAAGGTCACTGAAGAAGTAATAAACCCTTAATATACAATTGTCGTGGTAATGCTTAGAGAAGTTTTTTATCAAGTCAGGATCATTTCCCTTCAAAATGGTTTTTCTTTCTTAAAATCTGAGTTATATGAGTTATCTGAGTTATGAAAGTACTGATATGAAAACTTTGCTTATAATATAAAATTTTAAACTGTAACATTCTTTGTTCATATTAACTGATAGTTTTATAAGAATATAAATATTTGGATGTTCTTTTTTCCATAACATAATATGTAATTGAATATTCATATATTTTAGAAAACTTATTTGAAATAAAGCTTAAAATATATTTACTGTGATCTCAAATGTAATATTTAACTATCCAAATTCATTTAATACTTGAAAGAAAGTCACTGTTCAAGAGATAATTTAAATAATGCAGAAAATTACCAAACGCATCAGATATTTTATTGTAATTAAGTGCACTACTATCATATTACAATGACGCTGAAGAAATTTTATAATGAAGAATTTATTTCAGAAGAGATTTAACGAAGGAAGATAATCCAAAATCAATAATTTGTAAGCTTGGAATATTATCATTTTTCCACTGTTTTAACAGAAAATTAAAAGAGATTTTTGCATTAAGTTTGATACTAAAATATTTCCCATTTTTTCCCAATTAACAGAATGTAATTCTAAATACTGCAGTGCAGTTAAACTAAAACATTTCATTGCATTTTTACTAGTGCATTACAAAGTCTTTCACCTAGTAGTGTGGATATTTACTCATATATTGATTACGATGTCAAACCATAATATTTCCAACTCCTTCAAAATATCTTAAATTGCCTGATGTTTAAACAAATTTATTCAATCTCTCAATTTTATTCTGGATGGAGCAGATAACACTAAAATTTAATCTACCAAATAGTCATTAAATAACTTCTATTGAATTTTCTTTCAATTAATGATCAACTAACAGTTAATTATTGTATGCATAATGAAATAACATTATCAAAAAAAATACATTAGTTGTCGGGAAAATATACACAGGTTCTAGAAGGAGTTGAAAATTTTCTAATGGTATGCATCTCTTGTAGACTATGCCACAAATACAAAACTTCTAGTTTTACCCTTCGTCATCCCCTCTTAAATAAAACATAAATTGTATCATTATTAATCGCTTTTACAATTGGGTAAGATTCAACACTTTATAAGGACTCAGATATTGATCTGTAGAACATTGTATTTTTCATTATTATCACAGACCAATTTTTTCTTTATTTTGATAGTGGATGACGTCAACACATTGACAGCCTTTAAAATGTGATTTGTTGTCTAAACAGTATCAATGATTAATGACACTGATATCTTATCAAGAGGTGGAATTAGATTATGAAAAGAAAATTTACATACATGCATGAGTAATATTTCAGTTATCTTTAACAATATAAGATGTAGGTTCATTGGTATAAAGCAGGTATTTGTTACCATTCCTATTCTTCTACACACTGTAACAATTAATTCTGGTAGGAAAGAATTTGACTCATCAACTTACTTTGAGTATATTCTTGATAAAGTAGTATATTAAAATAACATTGCCTGCATTATATTTGAGTTTAAGTGGAATGTAAATCGTTAATACACAATTTTTCTTCATATCACTATGAATAATATAATAGCTGAAATGCCTAGTACTATTTTAAAAAATTAAACATATTTGATTAATCTAGAGGTTTTTTCATATATAATGGAAAATGATTCATTTTTTTATAAAAATATAAGAAGTAAATTTTCCAAAATACCACAATAGTTGTTCAATCAAAAATCTAAAATACAGCATCCATCTTCCATTGTATATTCAACAGTGACCAGGATATAAAACATGTAACCTTTTCTTTCAGGAGCAAAATTCTACCATAAAACCTCAATTAATCAGATAAAATATGTTCATTTATCTATCTGATTAATCATTTTAATTTTGATTGATATTTGATTGATTGATTTTGATTGAAACTCAAATTTTCCTAAATTAGTCTCTTTTTTGTGAAGAAATATCACAAAAAGTTTCAAAAAAAAGAAAAAATTCAAAATAAACGTATTTAGGGAATTTAAATTATTAGGAAATTAAAATATTCCATTTTATTCAAAAGATTTAATTAACAGCAATTTTGTAAACATAGCTTTTGCTTTTACTCATATATGTGATGATAACGTTATTTCAAACAAAATTAAATTTTAAAAGTAAAATTTAAAAGCGGCATGAAGCCATGGAAAATTTATACTTAGTTGAGCAACAATGACCACAGGCTTATGAGGAAATATTAATTAAACAAATTTATCTTATCCGCTATAAAAAAAGTATATTCAGCAAAAAAAAGTAATAAAAAATCATCAAGAACTATAATAAATTCTTTTAGAAATGACAATATATGCTCAAAAGTAAAAATGAATCAATATTTGCCTCTAATATGTTAATTCAAAATATTTTTAATAATGCTAATATTGAAATGTGTAATAAATTAGTAGTTAAATATTGACTTTATAATTTCTTTTTATTGGTAAGCTTTGAATTCTGTTTAAATTATAAATATTTTTTCTTGATAATAATTCTCATAAAATATTCTTATTTATCATTTAAATATTAGTTGTTATTTTCATGGATCACAAGTGTATCATAAAATGCTAATGAAGTGAGTCGTGATTGTTTGCAAAACGTTTTATTTTAATTAAATTAAATCTAAAAATGTACAACTGAAAAATTCATAAATTTTTAAACTTAGTAGACATTTATTTTAAGACAAAAATATCAATTTTAAATTTATTTTCATGATTATGTCTTCACTTACTATGTAGTCAGTATAATTTTATTTATAACTTAGACATTCTTTTTGAAATTTAAAATATGTATAATTAAGAATAAATAAATTAGAATAAAGTATAACTTTAATTTTTATTGAAAGTAAATATTGTCTTAATTAAATTTAAACAATATAAACATTTAAAAGAAAGTGTTTTTTACTTTTTGAAATTCTTTTCTCAGGCTCAAAAAATATTTTTTCTTGTTTTAAACAATATATTTTGATATTTCAAACGATGAAAGTGTGTTAAAAAGATTGCCGCATATTTCTCAATAAAAATCAAACTTAATTTAAAAAGAACACTGCATAATTTTAATTATTACAAAATGCAATGTGTTTTAAAATGTTTACAGAAAATACATTATAAAATATAAATATTTATATAAATATAATACAAAATATAATTATTTATAGAATATGAAATAATATAAATATCCTTAAAATTGAAATAAAGCTTTATTACTATTTAAAATAATTTGTATAAAGTAAATTGCCAGACCATTATTATATGTATGTAAGAATTTAATTTTTTTTTTGTTCAATCCTACAGTATAAAATAAAATGATATGAAATGCCTAGAGATAATACGAAAGATGAAATAATCTAAGAATTTCTATGTTCAAACTGGTCATTTTGCTTTCTTTTCTTACGTTAGACCTTAATATTTTCCTACTATGTTATGAATCACAAAATGATATTCCACCGGCATAGATTCTTGTTTGTCAATAATTTTAGAGATCCAATCATATTATCACTAGTTATCCAATTTTTAATGTACTTTTGTACATTAAACAGAAACAAATACAGCAAGCATTAAAAATGGCAATCCTCTTTTGGAGAAACAAGAACTGTCTCTAAGAAATAATTCACATTGAAATAGTTGTGGTCCCTAAGAAAGTACAACTAAGGAGCAGATAGTTCTCACAAGAATACAAAAGGTAATTCAAGTGCCCGAAATATAAATAAAAGATGTAAATGGAGAATATTTAGATGGTAGAAGGAACTAAATGGCTTAGGTATGAGGATTCAACTCCATCTTTCACTTGCCCTAAGCCGAAGAAACTATGAAAAAACATTTACCTGGGCCTTTACCTTTGGCTGTTATAATATTCACAATGAAAAATAAATTTAAATTGATTCAACTATTGAAGAAAAATATTGTTTCTCTAAAATTGAACATCAGGTCAATTGAACTCAAGCAACGGAATTTTTTGAAAATCATTTGAAATTTTGTGGTTCTAGTTTAATCTCCAGAATGTTATGACGCTGAAATAATAAAACTGTTTTGGAAAGTATTTCATTGTAGTAATCACGTATTTTGGGAATGAAGTAATCATAAACTTGGATCCCAGTAAACTCCCAAACCTGATAAAAGTGGTTTTTAAGATGATGAACACCTATAATAGGAACCTGACAACTTACAAAAATGGCTATACTCAACCTGTGAAAGTTCCTGAAAGAAGAATGGCATACTACCCAAATTTGTAGAAATATGTTCTACTAGATGAATACTTGAGATCAATTGAAAGACCGCACATTCTATTAAAAAATCTAATTATTAGCGTATATAAGTATGTATGGGAGTATTTTTAATTTAAACTGGTTATAAGTAAATACGTTCTTATTCCAAGTAAAAGCAGCAAATCAAATAATAATGAAGATTTTAGATTCTAGCTCTTCTAAGCTGCCTGTAGCCTTGCTTTTTTATCTCTACGAATGAGTTTGAGAAGGCTTTGTAGAAAATTTATGTACATGATTCGTAAATGTACATGTACATGTTTCATCTTTCTTACTTGTGATAACAAAAATCCCACTTCCGCCTATGAATTTCTATGGATATCATAATAATGAGAATTGAAGTAGCCCGTATAAGATTTTATCACAGTCAACTAGCTTCAGTTATTGTCAGTTAAACGTTGATTTGAAGAATGAGTGAAATTTTGGTAATTCAAGAGTCATGGACTTGTAATGATTTCCTCTGGGTCAACGTGTGCACTGTTTTAGTATCTTTTCATGATAAATATTCCTTATGACTAACAGCTTGTACTGCTGCTAGCAACAAAATAAATGCCTTTATTTTGATAAAGTATTTAAATAGGAATAATACCATTAAAATACTGATATCATTTCAAAGAATTAAATAGGAATCATTTATATTTCTACATACTCTTTGTAGTAAACAATCAAATAGTTATTAAATATGTCTACTTTTGATCACCACAATTTCTGTAAAATATCTATATTAATATGTGCAGCAAATGCTCATCTTAATATGTGATACATCAGTGACTCCAACAAACGGGATTGTTATATTTTAGAGTAGATTTTGTCCTAGAACTTATTTGTTTTCAATAAAAGTTAAAAAATTGACTTTGATTACTGTAAATGGAAAGAAAGATATTAATCATAATCTAAATCAAAATATTCTGATTTTATTAATGACGGGAAAGAGTAAAAAAAAAATAGGCTTATCAGAATAACAATGTAAGAGCGTTTCTGTTTCAGAAACAAGCAATCTAAATACTGTAGGAAGAAAATTTAATCAACTCTAATTGTATTTATTACAAACAAAAGCTGAAAATTATTTTAAAAGAAAAGATTTTTTGTAAGCTATAGGCATTATCGAATTTGGAGTTGATCATTGAACTATTAAACAATATGTCATTTTCCAGGAAAATTATACGGTTAAAAATGCTTACTCGTCAATTTTAGATACTTAGTGTTTTACTAGCTAAATAGACATTACAGATGGAACAAAGAAATTTTATGATGGAGTAAAAAAAAAAAAAACAGAAGATGTCAAAAATGTAAATTACTGATTGTCTATAATAAAGATATCAGGAATTCTAAAATGAAAATAAAAAAGTAAAGCTTTTGATATTACTTTTTACGTCAATGAAAAAGTAATATTGACATAAAAAATGTCAAATGAATAAGTAATACTGACATTTTGAATGTCAGTGCAGTAATTTATTGTTAAATTACTGTATACTGACATTAAAGTTCTGGCAGCTATTTCTTGATAAATTAAAAGTGGTAAAATAATTCTAAATAAAACAAGAAATAAATTAAATTATTCCCATTATTTCATAACTTGTAATGATATAAAAAATATAAAAATATCATGCTCACATTTCACTATACTTTCTATAAATATTCATTTTAATTAAATGACTGAAATTCCAATTTAAATTTAAATTTAAAAACGTTTTGCCTCGTTTTATTTTCATCAACTTATTGGAAAAAAGGTTATATGCAAAAATTAACCATTCTATAATTTATTTTTCAATTAAGTACTGCTTTAAAAATAACTTTTAAGTAATATTTTAATGTTAAAACATTGCAATTTTTAAAAAGGATCAAATAAAATAGCATATAATAAAATATTTGCTTTGGGTTATTTCTTTCACAAATATTTTAATACTAAATTTTGATTTACGTTCAAATAGTTCACTCCTCCTCTGCTTACTGCAAATATGTTTCTCAGCTTTTCTATTTCTTAAAGACTACAGAATTATTGGTTCATAAAAATTAAATATATTGTAACTGCATTCAATATTTTTGGATCAATATGAATTGTATTTTTGCTGAGTAATCAAAATACATGTATTACTTATATTATTATCATTTTGATTCTAGTTTAGGTTAAAATTATTATCTCTTATGTTTATTCTGTTTTATATATTTTCAAGTGGTACGTATATATATATATATATATATATATATATATATATATATATATTGTATAAGCTTTAAAATGTATTACTCATCATATATAGAGATGCATGATTAATTAATTAACAATACATTTTTGTAGAATAAAAGCTTTGTTCTATAGAATTCAACTGGAAAAAATGTCTGTTGATATATGAATAAAAATGGTTTTCGTTTCGTAAAACACCATAATTAATATGAATATTTGTTTGTTTGTTGCATAGTGATACATACAATGTATAAGATAAAATAATATATTCTAGGAATTTTTTCCCAACATTCATTGTCTTAAGGACAATATATTATACTTCTAAATTTCAAAATATTTTTAAAACTAATAATTCATATGAAAGTAAAACATACCAAAGGGAGCGTCTAGACACTTTATTATAAGAAAAGTAGTTTTCTTTTGTTGGAAATAATATTTCCTAGAACATATATTCTCTTATTTTACTTTTTACTATAACATACCTCATACTAGGAGATTATTTAATTCAACTAAATATTTATTTTAAAATAGCTTCATCTGAGAGAAGTAAATTTCTGCATTTATTTACGGAATCAAATAAATAGAAAATATTTGTGAAAAATTTAATTCTAGTACTCAAAATTGGCTCATTTTTATGACAAATAACTATATATAATTTAACTACGATGAAAGAAATTTCCGTAAAATAAATGATTTTGTCACCAAATATGCAATTATATTTCTATTCAAAACTAGATTCTTCTTTGTTTAACTAAAAAAAATTGCAATTATTTACGAAACCCTTTATGAATGTTTTATTTGTTGCTGTTGCATATGACACTTGGCGAAGCCAATTCCACACGTCATAAATCGGACGAATGAAGTCAGAAAGAACGTCTTCCATTCACGAACAGAGCACCAAACAGGAGGGTATGAGTACGAATTTGGCTCATAGATGGCAGCACCATCTGGGTCTTCCAATTTAGAAATAAGAAACCAGAGAAGACTCAAGGCTAGGCTCCTAAAACCCCCAGAAATATTAATTCGGAATGGGAACATGGATGACATTGCAATCACGACATATTTTAAAATCCCCAGTAGCTGTTAGTGAATGACAGACTATTGGATAAACCGTGATTCAAACTCATTAACTTCCGATAACGAAAACAACGCCCCCCCCCCATGTCCGCATGCTGTATTTAAATAAACTCAATAAAATTCATGAAATGTTTAATAATTTTCGAAAACAAATTCAACGCCTTTATTATTCTTCCAAATAATAATGCTCCAGTAAACTTTATCTAGAACTATTTAGCAAGTTGAACTGTGAAACAAAAAGTAATTATCAAACTACAAAATTAAAAGTAAAAAATACTTGATGGTTTTATAAAATGTTTGAAAATAATTTAATTTTTACACTTAATATGTTAAAGTATATATCAATTTTACTTCGCAGATGTCTTCTTTTGTTATCTTAAACATTATATTTTGTTAATGTGATTGGTTTAAATTCAAAATCTGTTTGGATACATTAAGTTCACTTTTATTTAGAGGCAAAATTCAAGAAGGATAAGTATATATAATTTCATTTTATTAAAATAATTTCTATCCAAAATAGATATTATATAATGATCAATTTTTTTACAACATTATATAATATTAATTTGTATGGGTACATAAAGTTCACTTTTATTCATATGGATGTGTAAAATTTTGAGGAATAAGTATATATAATTTTCTTTCATTAAAATAAATTTTATTTAATTCAAAATAGATATTAAATAACAATTAATTTTTAAACTATATTAACTTCCTATAAAATTACTACATTTTTCGAGGTATTTATCAAATTTATTTCTCCATTGTTTTAGTTCCAGAAATAATTAGGAATTAAATTTTATACTATGGGAAATAATTTTTTGTTTAAATTCATATATAAAGTAATTTCAACAATTCTCAAAATATTACCATCTTTAACTTGATTGAATAAAATAATTAATAATTAGAAAGTCAGTGAATTTTAAAACATAAATTTTTATATTTTTAAATAAATGTAGATTTTCTCTAAAAACGTTTTTAAGTTATATTCATTTTGTATTTTCACTAAACGTATTTTGAAATTATTCAGAATTTATTAAAAACTATATGCTTGTTGTTACTAAATATAAAAATTGAGAGAAAATAAATTGAAAAAATGTTTCGTGGATTGCTTGGTTAAATTTTTGAATGACAATTTATTAATTCTGTTTAGCTCTTAAATATTCAAATTTAAACAAATAATTTAAATTTTTATATTTAATTAGAAAATTTTTATACACGAGTTTTAAGATAAAGAGGAAAAAATGCATAGTTTTAAATTGTTGAATAAAAATCCAATCTTAAATCATTTAATAGCTTGTATTTTACTATATTTTATTAAATATGTATTTATTTAAAATTCTAAATAAAATCTTAAGCATAAATTACAATTTATTTTTAAGAACTTCTTTGTTTTAAAATTTCATTCAATAGCTATTTATTTAGTTTGCATTCGGATTAATTGAATTAAAAACTAATTTCATTATTTAGATGTATTTATTCAAAATATAAACTAATTAAATATTTTCTTAATTTAAAATAAAATAACAACAGCAAAATAATACGTACCTTGTTCTAAACCAAAATAAACACATAGAATTATTATGCAAATTCACATTATTCTGCCGAGTTAAACCACATTTTCAAGATACTTTTCTGACATTTTATTGAAATGCAAATCTTAACTTACATAAGGGTATTTAATGAGTCTCGTAATATGGTTCTTAATCTAAGTAAATGTATTTACTATTATTAATTTAAAAAGCTTTTAGTTAATTAGTTGAATAAATTATAATACACTCGATCGGGGTAAAGTGTTCACAATTTTTAGTTTCGTGATTTGCATATTAAAAGGCTTAAATAAAGAATCTTCTCAACGAGCGTCATTAACACGAGTTCTTTTTTTTAATGAGTCAAGATTGATTCGAACATTTAAAAGAATTTTACTTCTCAACACAATTTATTTAATTAATTATTTGCTTTTAATTTATCAGCAAATATTGTACGCATTATTCTGCCACTCATTATTAATGTTGTTATCTTTAAAATTTAAATTTCTAAATTCAAAATACTTGAATAAAATAAATCAATGCGGTTGAAATCTTCGTGCGTGACGTTGCCTTTATTTTTGAAATTACTTTATTCATAATAGTTTATACACTTTAATGTTTATTTTAATGCTTTCTTCAATTTCTATTGTGGTATTTATTTTTCTTTTGGTTTTGAAAGAGGTTTTCATTATAATAATTTCATTAAATGCAAGTTAATTTACATTGAATAGATTAAAAAGTAAATTACATAATTTAAATTCCACAAAAATGTAAAATTAATATATTTTGTCATTAGATTAAAAAAATTGAATCCAATTTATTTTAATCTATTCTACAATTTCTCCTATTCATCTATCCTATTTATTTGTTTATTCATTCCCGATGTTTCATTTAGTACGAAGTGCTTATTTCAAATTTTGCATAAACATAACCGAAGAAGATTTTATTTTAAATAGTTATACAAATAAAAATAATTTGGTTCTAATAATTCCAAAAATTAAATTGAGCTCAAATGTTTAAACGAATTGATATTAGCAATTATAAAGTATTCCGTTTCATAAGAAATTTTGTTTTCATTGAATTAACTGTTCATAAAAACAAATAAACTGGGAATATTGCATAATGGATCAAGTAAAAGTATAAAGCTACTTAATTTTTGAACATTTCCTTTTACAAAAACAATATAAAATTAATGATTTTAAGAAATAATTACGCGAAGTGAAATTTGATAATAGGTTTACAACAACGTAATTTATATAGCAATATTATTTAGTGCACATATAATTATTAAAATAAAAGTTGAATAATTCAAACAATTTTGAATAACAATTTATTCATGCTAAATGACGGAGAATCTTTAAATTTAGATTGTTTTTTCAAATGATAATTTTTTTCTTGTACATCAAATTTTATGATATATTATGTTGAGGATTGTAATACTTTAGTTTCTGAATTTTACATCTTCCATGATTTTAGTGATTATCAACGCCTTTAAGTACCATAAAAAATATTATTTCAAGAAATAATTTTGCTTCATAATAAGTATGCAAAGTGTATGAAAATATTTTTTATGTTTAGACTACTTGAAATGGTATGAGAAAAATATCATAGCTCTAACATATATGGATATTAACATCTCTGCTTCAACTTATTCAACAAAATTATCCTAATATAAATGTTATAAGAAAACTGACATGTAAATAAATTGATATGTAAAAATTTCCAAATACTTTAAACATATAAATTAGAATATAAGAATTTATTTATTGATACATTTATTAATATATTTCAGTATGTTATCAATTTAGCTTAAAGAAAAAGAATATTTATTAATTGGTTCATAAGCTATATAGAAATAATGCAAGATATAATTTACTTTTTCAGATACATCCATAAAAGGATTTTCCTCATAAGAATTTTTTTCGTTATTTTAACATATCAAATTTAAAACTTGATTGAATTTTTTTTTAAAACTTTAAACACAAGAAACTAAATTAGAACTAATTTTCGAAGCATTTTAATCATAGAGTAAAAATTGCCAAAGTAATTTCCACGTTTATTTAATTCAAATTCTTTTGCCTAATGAGAATAAGAATTGTTTGCTGGTAAGAATAATAATATTAAAAAACTCTTTTTTTTAATAATTTAGGATTTTCCTTATTTTTTCTAATGTTTAAAATTTTAATGTATTAAATTATGTCTTTATACAAAAAAATTGATGTTCAAAAAATATTGCAAAATTGTTTAAACTTTGGATCCTATTATATATAATAGATATGAAAATAATGATATATACTTCCTAGCAGATTAAAGCTTCATAAAAAGTAATATACAGCATTAAAATGCATTGCGTGTATTATCAAGAAAATTTAAATTTATTTTGAAACATTTTATCTTTTAGAAAATGGGCTTTGTATTTATGTTTTTATTTTTATTTGAATTAGATTTATATACGTGCCTCTCATAATGAGAAAATAATAAAAATATTTATTTTTTTTTAAGAAATAATATAAAATAAAGCACATTTTCTCTTATTAATATATCTTAGGGGATGAAAAAGTTTCTATATATATACAATTGAATTTTTCACGTTCTTGAAACCTAGTGCAAATTTGAGTATTACGAGCAAATGAAAAGTATTACGTGACTATAAAAAATCATTTAACATGAATAAATTTAGTTTGGTCTGGACTGAGCATACGGAAAATTAAGCAAAGAAAATATTACAGGTTTTAACAAAGCTATGAGAATTTTGTTTACAATGCTTGTATTTAAAAATTTTAAATTGTTAAAAATACTTAGTATTTATAAATTAGTATTTAAGTTAATTAATTAGTATTTAAAATATTTATCAAAAAATTATATAATCATATAATAGACTAATTTGTAAAAAATCATCTCTTTGCTGAGGTAATGTTTATAGAACAAAATGAAATACATCCAAACTTACAATGCAGATCAAAACATTATAAAATATTGAGAAAATCATTATAGGCATACTTATAATATATTATATAGTACTGTGATATACACCAGACAATAAATAATATGAATAATTGAAATCTTTTGGGAAGCTCCTGATGTTCTAATGTGTAACTCTCTCTGTCAGCAGTATAATTTAAGATAAAATTTCCTATGCTGAAAAAAACCCCATTTTTGGCAAAGTATTGCGCATACCATACTGAAATATCTTGTTCATTTTAATTTTATATGTGAAAATGTGTCTTAGATCCCCTACTTGGCGCGTATTCAAAATCGCGCATGCCATGGCGAAAATTCTACCACAATTTCAAAGTGAAACTTAATTAGCGACCAATGAAAAGGCTAAAACGAAAGAGTAATTAATGAGCATGCGCAAAAAAGCGCTTCAAATTCGCGAGTTGGTGAAGCAGGGAACCTAAAGCCAATTTAACCATTTTATGTGTATTGATAAGATGAATTTAGCGTCATTTGGTATTATTTTACTACACGAGTTATATATTATTTAATTTGTAATTTTTATTAATTCTTATTAGTTGGGAAGATTAAAATAGACAAACAACTCAATCATTATATCGTCTGAACAAGTAATTGTTTGCTTTGACTAGTGTTTGGTATGGCCACTTTCATTAAAATAATGCTTTGATTAAATTAAATATATACCTTTTCATTGTAGGTAATCCCCATTGTTTTATTGCTCAATTTTTAATTATACAAAAAAAAAAAAGATTACCCAACTCATTTGAATCAATCTTCTCTGTTATAATTCAGTATAATAGATCATTTTCTTCGAAATTCAAAACTCTCAATCCTTAATATAAGTTTTATTCAATTATGAATGCAAACATTCTTTTAATATCATCATTGTAAAATTGTTATTTACGTATTGGGATTAACCATTGATATGGAATTTGATATTCGTTTAGTAATGAATTTCTAATTTTAATTATAAAAAGAAAATTAAAATTTTGATCACAATTTCTAAATTCAGTAAGCTTTATCCAATATGTAACACCATATATGTAACACCAATATGTAACACCACAGATATCATGCTAAAACTTATTTGGAAAATAACAAATTATAAAATAGATCAAATGGTTGAAATTATAATCTCATATGAAGTGTAAATAAAAACAAAATCAGTAGTTAGTTGTGCTATCACATAATTGATTAAACCAAAGAGGCTTCTGATGTATCCTTGTAGTATAGCAGACCATGCGGCGCCACATATTGTCAAAGTTGATGTGATGCAGAGGTGCATCAAAAACAAGCTTTTATTCAAGCATGGGCCACACATTTTCAGTTGACGAAAGATCATCAAAATAACGTAATCATGGATGCAATCACTCAATTTTAAATTACGTTCCTCATGTTATCATGCATTAATCAGTTGAAATATAGCTGATGACAATGGACTGTTCAGTGTATCAGTATTGTGTGCAAGAGAGATCCGGAAGTGAAATCTATTACCACCTCAAATTATAATATCAAATACAAGACCAATGTAGCAATGCATAAACCCAACGTTTCAGCAGTCTTTCACCAATATCTCTAGTCTCAAATCCAACAATAGATGTGTTCCTGTTAGAAACAGGATTTGTCAATAATGACAACGTCTTTTAATTCTGTTGTCCCAGTGTGTTGTTCAAAATACCATTGGTGACGAAATTACCTGAGATTTTGAGTAAAAGGTAAAGAAAACAATCTTGAGGAGATCTAGAGTAACTAATTTCAACTGATTAGTTACTATAGATATTATTTGCAGAGTAACTATTTTCTCTGCAAATAATAATCTATAGAACGATTAGACACTGAATAATGTGTAAAAGACTGAACCATTTACGCTATGGTTTATGATGTGGTGGCTATCCATCACTGATGTACAAAAAATGTGCCTGCCATCTCGTGGAATGACTCCAATCAATCCATCGGTCAACAGTTCTCTCCTGCATCTAACGATTACAGCTCCATATCACAGTTGCTTAGTTTCGACCAACACAAATCCCCAGAAGGATAATCAGGGATCCTTATGGGCTACTATGCTTCCTTAATTGCAATCAGTAATTTGCACAAACAATGCTTCTACAAGGAATTAATTGAACATCTTTAGCAAAAATAATGGCAAGACTCCAAAATCAGTAATGTTTTCTTTCTTTATATAGCATGTCTCTATATATCTTTATAAAGCAAATATTTAAAACTAAATTTTAACTTCAAAAAATGTAAGATGCAAGTATAAATTTTATTGCTTATACTATTCTGAAAAACAGTGATTAATCGCAAGTAAATGCGAATAAAAACTCAATCATAAGAATTCAATAACTAAATTGAAACAGTTTATAATTATGTTTATTTAAGACTAATGCTTGAGTAATTTTTATTAACTTGTTTTTATCTTCATACCATATTTATGCATAAAATAAATATCTGATTTTATTTAAAATGTGAAATCAGAATTCTAATTCATTTTCTCATAGCACATTACTAGCTTACGTAACTATAAATCCCTAAATGTTTATGATTTTTCATAAAGATGTTCTAATAATTTTAATTTAAGATTAGAAATCTTAAAAAGTTGTATTTTAATCAAACAAAAAATAACAAAATTAAAAAATGCTTATTAATTGTAAGAATTAAATTATATACATGAATGGAAAGAAAAAAAAATTTTTGAATTACATTAATTTCATTAAAATTCATGAAAATTTCAGTTACTGTAATATATATTTCTCAATAAAATTGATATATTTAGAATTATATATATATTAGTGTCAATAAACTATAACTTTATAAATAGGTAAGAAACTCCAAAAATTTAAATTATATTTTGAAGTAGCTTAAAAGAAATTGCTTCAGAATATGGATCCACATCAACAGTTTCCCTTGAAATGTCAGAGAACAAAATATGAAATAAGTTTCATTTCCAAATTTTTTTCAGCTGATTCAATCTTACGTGGCACAAGACAAATCTTTAAAATCCAAAGTATGCTTTACAGCGAAAAGCTGTATATCTTTAGAAAAGTTTTAAAATAAAAAAAAATTTGATATGGATTTTATGCATGCAGTTTATTTTTATGCGGTATACATCTGATTTCAAATAAATCCTGACGTAATAGGTTTTTGTTTAAAATTCGTTTTCTTTTTCATATTAGTAAATGGGGGGCTTACTCCAAAAAACATTTTTCCGAAAAAATATATAAAACTTCGAATGTTGAGTAATAAGTAAAAAAAAAATATTTTATAAGAAAAGCTAAAAATATTCAAAAATATAATTTTGAAAATAGTGATGATTTAGTTTAAAGATATATTATTCTTTGACATTTACAGTTTTATAAATTTTTAATCAAATAAATAGTTATTTTTGTGGGGGGGGATTTAATATTTCCACTTTTTTTATTATGATAGAGATTTTATGAATACTTATTTAAATATACAAAAATTATTAGAATCATTCAAATATGTATGTTGAAATGTGCTATTTTAAGATTAATGTAATAGGTTTTTATTCATTATTAATTTTTTGAAGAATTTATGAACTGATTTTTATTGATGAAATTTAATTTATGGTAAGATTTGCCATTTAAGACAATGACGTTACTGGAAGAATTCACCAAATGGATACTTCTGATAATTCTTCTGATTTACAACTAAAGTTTTACAGTAAGAAGCCAACTAAGACAATGACGTTGCTGGAAGTATTCACCAAATGGATATTTCTGATTATTCTTCTGATTTACAACTAAAGTTTTACAGTAAGAAGCCAACTAAGACAATGGCGCTACTGGAAGAATTCACCAAATGGATATTTCTGATTATTCTTCTGATTTACAACTAAATTTTTAAAGTCTACTCTCTTAATTAAGTGTAGTTTTTTTCTACGAAATCAAGAAAAACTAAATGTTTATAAATAAGGTATTTAATGAGTAAATTATTAGTAATATTCCATAAATAGCTTGATACGAAACATAAGAAATTACAATTTCAAGCAAATTTTATAGTTTCAAAGTAAGATTTTAAACTGTCTTCTCTATCTGAGTTAAATCAAAATATTTTGATAAAAACAAAGTAGCGTATGAATTCATTTGTATAATTTGATGGATTTACAAAATCATTATTTATAAGCGATATATTTCAAAATATATCTTAAATAGAATTTAAAAGTAACTATTAAAAATTCATTTCATTTAAAGAAACATTTAGGTTTAAGAAAAAAAATTTTTGATCGAATGAAAAGTAAATTACAAAACTGCTTATAAATAGCTTGTTTTTTTTAATTCAATAAAATCAAAACTAAATATTAACATTTTAAGCTTAATTATATATGGATTTCTATAAGATTATTAATCTCTATAAAACAAAATATCACTTATAGGAACAATATATTTAAGAAAGTCAGATTTTTATGTATGACACAAGAAATTTAAAATTCATTTAAAAATCAGTATTGTTCCTTTATTCGTATTATCTAGAACAATTTAAAAGCCCAATCATGAAAAGTCAATTATAAAGAAATGTAGAGAAACATTCGCATTAACATTTGATTCTCAGCCACTCAACCTGTCTAGTGGTTAGCGTAACTGACTACGGATGGGGAGGACCTGAGTTCGAATCCAGGCTCAGGCATGGATTTACTTTCTCTTCCTTTTTCTCTCTGCGTTTCTTTTCCTTTCCTCAAATGATGAATGAATGTGGCCCGTTTTATAAACGGGATTGTGTTGATATAGTGTGGGTGATGCTACTCGTACCTCCGTGACTTGGTTCTCAGGTGCCCACCGGGTAACGATAAATTGAATATCAGTTTCCGGTCTTGTTGCGGCAAATGGGCTAATTTAAATATTGCTCAAGAGTACCCGCCATTAGAAATGAAAAAAAACATTTGATTCTCAACAAGAAAAAAACAATTTTCAAAATTTTGTAGTATTCATAAGATTGATTTTTTGTTTCAACATATAATAATTCTGACGTAATTTTTTATAACTGTTTACTTAAGGATATTTTCTCTATTATAAATCTATAAATTTATTTTTAAAAGTATTGTATGTAATCGACTTTGAAAACTCCACAATTGACTTCTTATTTTTAATAGCTAGTAAAATATTTTCCTTAAAAAAATCGTAAAACCTTCACATTGTGGAATTTTTTCACAAAATACTATTGATATGAGCTGATAAATGTTTCTATATAGATAAATGTTTTATTTAGAGATGTTACTTTTATTCCAAAGATAAATTATCTTTTTTCCCAAAACATTTGAATAGTGATAGATTATATTGTCTTTTGAGTGGGCATATGGATTCAATTTCAAGCTTAATACTCTAGTATTGTTCTTTTGACCGATCAGAAAAAATTGGATCATATGGATGTGGCAGCTTTTCTCTTTGAATGTAGCAATAAATAGCTTCTTTTTAGGAGATTCTCCTTTTTTGTAAGTCGGAGATAAAAAGTGGATTATATATAATAATTTTCTTTGCGGGAAACATGGAAGAACTATATACAAAGTCTGGGTTGAAATTTTGTGTGTTGGGTTCAAAATTTTTAGAATAATTCATTTTAAATTATAAATCATGGTTAAAATGCATCATGTGGCATGAAGGAGATTATGATCTTGTTTAAAGCATGCTGTTTAATTGTAATTTGCTAAAAGATCATTAATGGGATTTTCATGTAATCCAAAATTAAAATAATAACATTGGTGTATTTTGTAAATTATTTTAAAGATGCAATTAATAATTCTATGTTAAAAATAAAGGGTCAAAAATATTGAACAAGAAAAAAATTGGAATGATAAAAGAAACCAGGTCGGGGATTTTCCTTCCTACATTCATAATTTCTAAAACTAAGGATTGTTGCTTTCATAAAAAAAACAGTTAACTAAAATATTTAACTGTATTATTAAATAGTCTCGCCATCAAATATTGCAAATTTTTCTAGAAAAGCTACCACGGTTTTGTTTTAAATGTTACCCAATATTTTAAACTAATTTCATTATTATTTTATATTTTGTGTATTTATATAATAGTTGTAATATATTATAGAAAATGATTTATTTATGGCGCTTATATTTACCTAATACAAAATTTATGTTTTAATAAAATTGATCCTTGAACATTCCAGTTTGTTACCTGTATGTTGCGAACAAGTGATAGAATTGCAGACTTCAAAATCTCAATAACTGATTTGATGATTATGTAAATAATACACTCTAATAATGAATAATTTATTTTCAAGTGATGATACAAATTCAAAGGATGGTTATAATGCAAATTAGGGTGAATTTTCAAAAATTGCTTCGTTAATCTGTTAATATTAATTCAATCTATTAAAAAATCTGTTAAATTGTTAATATTGTTCAATTTAAAATAAAATAAAATATCATAGATACTTATATAACTTAAAGAGGAAATATTCTTATTTATAAACCTTGAATCTCATGAGTCTCCCTGAACATTAATAAGAGATAGTTGGATTCTTTGCAAGTATTATGGAAACTAATGGCAAATTACCCATAAACTCTGGATAGATGATACACAGAAAATTACAGAGTATACATCCGAAAAGAGAGTAATGCACGAAACAGAACATCATAAAAGAACATGAATAACACAACCGTAACCAATGTAAGATAAAATTATCAATTAGTACACGTGCGATCTGCCTGAAATGTTAATATGTGAACTACATCCTAAGATGTATTTGATAATATTTTGAGGATATTAACGATTGCTCACCATTCTTCCTCAGATATAAAACATGCGAAAGAAAATTTGATTTTCTGTTCATTAGCCTCTGGTGTATTATTAATACTGAATCATAGTGAAGGCTATTCCTCCTGCAGAACCGAACACATCTACTTTTGACACTTGATAAATAATGGCATTTTCATGCCATATAACGAATTCATTAAATATTATTTGTAAATGTTTTTCAAATAAATTAATTAATCCTTGAGAAGCTATTTCCGAATTAGTTAACATCCCATGTGCCATTAACATAAGTTGACACAGTAAGCGAATACTATGTATTGGAATCCATACAGGTGCACATACAAGCTAGTCTACATTTAGAAGTATATTCACGCTCCAACGCCATTTTTATATGAACTACTGAGAACTCATACCGAATACCATAACTTAAATTGCAACCATGATCAATTTATTCTAATTCAAATTCACTTTATTCTAATTCAAATTCAAACTAATCACAAACTTATCTTGCGTAAAATATGATTAATGCTGTAATAAATATATCATATATAGTAGCTATTTTGCTTTCATGACAAAAATTTTATACAACATGCTTGGAATACACTCAAATGGCATTTAATGTGAGCCATTGTGGCTTCGCTTTACTCAATGTGATTTGGACATTTAACTTTTTTAATGTATAGTAGAGTAATCTTCAATGTAAGTATAATTGTTTAGTTCATTGATTATATTAAAACAAGAGTGCATTAATCATAACTATTTGAAACACGTGAGGGAAATTTCAAACTTTTTTATTATTTCCAAACAATGCATTGTTTGTAATATAGTTGTAACTAAATTGGTGCCTTGAAATAAATTTTCATGTCATCCAAATCTTTTTTCCATGCTTTTCCTGTCTTATTATTTTTCTATAAACTTAAATTACAAGAAATTCACATTTTGATATATTTTCGTTACATTTATATTTGCCATTTTACGCTTATGAATAGCTAACAATGATATAATAACTCAGTTATAAATTTAAATGGCATTCATGCATTAAATGCTTTTAATATTAGATTCAATGCACAGATTTAACATTTTCCACTCTAAATATCTCAGTATTTAAATTCATTCATACTAAAAGGTTAATTATCTAATCCAGATGAAATTCCATTGTTAATCGAATTACATTTAGAAACTCTTCATGAGATGACATTCTCTGGATACAAATAGCTATTCTCTTTTTGAGAATACATTTTAGATAAATCAATTACATTATCGTACGCAGAGAATATTATGTAATATTATTAGATTAAATTTATAGAGTTACTAAAAATTTAAATATTAATGTTACTTAAATTTATACATAGTACAATATCTAACATGTATGAAATAAAATCATTTGAATAACTACATTCATAGCAATTCAGTGCCTAATATTAATACATCTCAATTTAAGCGATATGTTTTAATTTTCTGTTTAGCCTAATTTTTAGATTCATTTCATTACAATAATAATTTCGTGAGGGAAAACTACCAATACAATAAAAGAGAGTTAATATTGTTAATTTAACGCTTAAACATGACAGACAGATCGACCCCCCCCCCACATATATATATTAAACAATTCAATAATTTATCTTTTTTATAAAGGACTAAATTTGTTACCTTAATTATTTCAGACAGAATAATAGAAAATCTAATTTAAAAATATGTTAATGTACTATTTAAAAGTTTTTAAATTACAAAGAAAAAATAGATTCTTAAAGGATACTAATTTATATATTTGAAAGAGTAAATTATACTTTATCTTAGTAATATGTCAAACAACCTGATTTTGTCCATAAATAATTGCCTTCTAATTATATAAATGTCTTTTTTATAATCATATTAATTATAAATTTTATGTTTTCAAAATTTTTAAAATAGCTTATATATAATAACTAATTGAAATAAATAAGTCTAAGTTTTTTTACAAAATATTTTATTCAAATCTCATTATCATGTCTTAAATTACATTCTTAATACATTATTATCTGTCATGGAAAGAATATTAAATGTCAGATTGAGTATGTCAAATAAGAATTCTCAAATTATTTATATAAATAATGTAAATAATAATAAATTCTAATTAAATTTATACACTTATGGGGTCACTTTTTTACTCAATGAAATATTAGTAATTGACATGTAATAAAATGGATTCTTTACATTTTTTTACTATTCAATTTATATTTTTTGTTGAAAGCATGATTAGAGATAAGTCTTTAAAATATGAATCAATGATAAAAATGATTGTAAATTAAATTTCTCAATAATTAGGTTGTTTGTTTTTAGAACAATCGAAACAACTTCAGAATTTTATTTTAGAAATTGTTTAACTATCTAATGAATTTACTTTTAAAATAAAAACACGCATTATTTGCTAATTTGAAAAACATCATCTGAAAAGAGTTTACTTTACGTTACACAATTAAAATCACTTTAAAAGCAAATTTAGTTTAGTTAATAATAACAAAATCATACAGAAAAGTAAACAAATTGATGCACATTTTCAATTTAGAAGTATTTGCCTATTTATCAAGCATAATTTTAGTTTTATGTAGGCCGATCTATCAATACATAATTCACTTTAAATTTGTTCCAAGATGGAACAGAAAGTAAGCATTTTTGAAGCAGCTTCGTCATCAATTTAGTGTTCAATCATGATGAAATTTAATTTCAATTCATCAATTTAAACGTGTCAATAACAGCAAAATACTCATATATTTTGGTAGTTTTCATAATAATTGGATATGAAAATATGCTATATAATTGATCAATTTTCCTAAAATAGCTTTGAAATTTTTCTGCACTATACTCTCTCCATTGATGTACAACAAATAATTTTCACTCAAGACTTTCGTTTCTCGATTGGAAAATTGAAAATCTTCATTTGTTCTTTGCTGGTACTTGATGTAATAAAATCTGTACTGAATTATCAAAGGCTTTTAATACCACAACACACCGCGTTGCTCTAATATACAGAAATACTTTTCTCTTCTGTTCTTTAAGTAAGATATCAAAGATTATTAAAATCAGCATAAAATAATGGATATAGGGTATGTGATCAAAACTTATAATTTTTTTGCAAAAAACATTTCTCTTTTAAATAATGAATTAAATTTTTTACATACATTTTACTTATTTATATATTTATATCTAAAGCTATGGTATCTTCGTTGATTAGGGCATCAATGTCACAATCATCAGGTTCTGAGTTCGATATCCGGCCTATTGATGACCGTCGTAATGGCGACAGGGCACGTAAAATATATCGTGATTGCAATAAGCTTCATGTTCCTATTCCAAATTTATACCTCTGGGGGTGTTATGAGCCAGGCCTTGGATCTTCATGGTTTCCAATCTCTAAATTGGAAACCATATATGATGCTGCCATCTGTGAGCCAAAAGTCGTTCTTCCACCCTTTGGGAGGAGGGCTCTGTTCAAAAACGGAAGACACTTTTCCTCACTTCATTTGCCCAGTCCTCGACTGGTGAGCTTGGCTTCGCCAAGTGACATTGGTAACAAAATATGTTTATATTAAAAATGAGCAAGCTTTTAAGTTGTGTTTAAACTTATTTTTCCATTAAAGATAATTTATGGAGCAAATCAATGCAATTTAGATTCTACTTATGATTCCTTTGAATTTCCTCATTGTAACTTGTTTCCTTAGCGACATTCTTATAAATATAAGCAAAATATATTTTTAAACGAAAATATACAATTTATAAAAAATTTTAATTAGTCACGTTAAGTGAAACGTTATCCTATTGCGAACTGATGTTAAAAAAAGTTTCAATTATTTTACACATATGCTGATTTTTTTTTTTTTTTTTTTTTTTTATAATTACAAACTTTTCATGAAAGACTGTCTATAGATGTACTTTTCTAATGAACTTTTAGTGCACATTATTACAGATGCACTTAGTTTTTTATATTCACTCGTCTAATTGAAAACAACATGCTTTTCCACCTTCTTAATAAAATTAAGTTTGTTTACATGTCTGAGAACCAATCAAAATTTCTGCTTATTTCTCCTCTGAAACTTTTGTCTGAGATATAACTAGCAGACTCTCAAATCAAATTAATTAATTAGTTGAGTACTTTCGATGCTTAGATCATATATCTGAAGTTAAAAACATTCGTTAGAGATAACAAAATTAATCTTTTAATTTTATCTGAATTTATGTGAATATTAAAATTGTTCAACAATTGATTAAATATTTATTGAAGTTTCTGTAATTGAAATTATTAATTATTTAAAATATCGAATTTTAAATAAAACTATTTTTTAATAATGAGAAGTATTTTCTATTTAAACTTGAGTATATATGTCTTTGTATCTACATATAGCCAATTTTTTTTTGTTTTACCTACAATAACAAATTTATTTAGTTCCTTGTTAGTGTTTTGTAAGTAAATTTAACTTAAAATTGTAGCTGAAAATTGCTTCAAAGAATTTAAGCAAATATTGATTTATAATTTTAACTTTATCAATCTTATTTGCATCTTATTTTATTCAATTTTTTGTGGTCATTTAAAAAAAACATTTAATTATTTTTTTAAAGAAAAATTTTCTCGTAGTGATTTGAAACAGTGAATTTTTCATTACCTGCCCCATTCCCCATTAAAAGCATCATTACATTGTTTTTATACTAAAATGTTTTGGTTATATACATTTTACTCGTGTTAATGTAAAACTTTAAAATATTACGTAAAACGTAGAAATTTCATTTATAGCATAAATATGTCTGATATGCCCGATATTATGAAATTTGAAATATATTCAATTACCTTCATTACAATTTTGTATTTCATTAGTATTTTTCAATAACTTTTATAACATGCGATCGTTATGTATATATTTTCCACCACTTATTGCTCTGTAAATATCTAGCTTTTTTTTGTCAATAAATTGATATATACTATTACCTATTCTAAATATCCACCAAATCTGTTAATGAAGGCAATATTCACTAAATTTCTGAAACATTTTTTCTATTCTAATCAAAAAACATTGATGAGGAAATAAAAAAAATATCATGAAGATTTTTCTGCATATGACGCTATAAAAGTTATTGCCTTGCACTTGTTGTCAATGGATTATTTTTTTGTTTTCAGCAAATATTTCTTTGATTTATTCACATTCAGTTAGTTCCTGTCTATTATGTATATCTGTTGGAAGGAATTGGATATTAATTTTAATGAAAAAATGAATTTTTCACCCTCTTAAAAACTTGACATTTATGAGATTAAAACAAGTTACAGTATGATCAGTTCAGTACCCGTTGGTGTTTCTTGATACTTTTTAATCGTGAGTCTGCGGTACCTATTTTAATACTAAAGTATAATGATTTAAATCTTATTTAAATATGACAGACAATTTTAATAATGTTGGATAGTTACAATATTATTTTTGAGGTAAAACAGGATTGTAAATGCGCCATATTGTACTTAATTCTGTGAGAAGTTTATTTCAGAAAAGCATAATTCAGCTAAAATTTAAACATCAGCAATTCTTACATCAAATGTTTAAAAGGTTTACCAAACATGCTCATGTTAGCATTTGAAAGCAAACATGAGCATGTAAAAGAAACTTTTTCAACACGCTTCGCAATATTGTTGCAGTATAGACAAAATATATTTCGATAAGATTTGTTTTCATTTATCAATGCATGCAGAACTTCACTGGAAAAACTTGCATTTGAGTTAATTCGACAAAACTCTAATGGATTGTGGTCTACTGATCATAGTGACCTGATGACCTTTGAAATGAAGTGATCATCAAGGAATTCTTTAAATACTTCAATTGTTATGTCTGATCAAATCATGTTGAAGCCGGCAGCAGCGAAGCAATAAAAACTTCAATTACTTCCAAGTACAGTTCAAAACTGATGATTTGAATAAAAAAAAAATTGGGCTATCACCATTGCCATTCATAACGTTATAAAAAAAATTTTAAAAATTGAAAAAAGACTGACTCAAATCACTTTCACAGAATTGGATTGAATTTACTACTGATGTTTGGGAGAATTAATGTTCAAAACACCAAATTTTCCATTCAGTGAAAAAGAACAGTACCTGCACATTAAATATAGGAAAATTAAATCAATAATAATATTGAAAGTTTTGCTACAGGTAAATGTAGACGAGGATAACTCAAGCACAAACGAGGATTCTTCAGTTGATTTGAACTTTGTACCAATGATCAATGATACTTTTCTGATTTTAAATACTCATTGTTATTTTTAAAAAGTCTATTTCAATAAAACTATTTATATTCTAAACTTAAAGAACTTATTTTCATTTTACTCATACTCTTACATATTTATATATTTTGTTTGTCAAAACAAACTATAGCTTTTCTTTTAAATTTTTTTGCACATTTTTATCCACATTTAATGTATAAATATAAATTATAAATACCAAATTTATTTAACTCAGTAATGTATTATATAATGATTTTTATAATTGGTAAATTACAGTTCAGATTATTAATTATAAAAAACTAATTAATTCAGTATTGTATTATATAGTGTCTTCTATTTCTTGAGATAAATTTATATAATTTTTTTCTACTTCCTTCTTCTGAATTTTAGATTTCATGCCAAAAAGATGAAGTATAATTTTTATCCTTTCAAATTGTTTATAACATCTGTTTAATCATATTTACAAATTAAGCTTAAAACCAGAAAATAAATAATGCATTTTAAAATGGCTGTTCTATCTGTGTGTATGCCGACTATAACATAGTATGTTTTCGTTTAAAACAGCGTTGTTAATGGTAGGGGTAATGTTTTTTACTACTACAGAAATTTAAAAAATAACTTGTTAGGCATCAAGACATTATGAAGTGGGATACTGTAAATTTTTGATTTCAATGTATAGTTTGATAAATGTTTTAGGCTGATGTTTTAAATCAAGAAATAAAAATAAGTAAACTAACTGAAATTAAAAAATAACTGAAAGATTTAATAGACAACATTTTTAATGGAGCTTGTGATATAGCATTACTTATTTTTACTTGTATTCTAATTCCAGTTATTTTCAGAGATATCCTTTTCTCCCAATGTATTTAATGAATTCAAAAGTTAAAGTATTATTTGTATAACCAGAGATATACCCATTTTTGACTATTACTTATAATACAATTTATTATAAAATTGATAATTATAAAATTTATTCTTATATTTTGATAAAATTAAATTTATTTAAGAAAAATGTTTTAAATATATTTTTTAATTTTTTTTAAACTTTACATATATTTTACTCTATGATATACTTTATAATTCACTTAAGGATTCTCTAACGTTTTCGACTTTAATATTCAGAGTCTTAGCTGATGAAATTTTGAGTTTAAAGTAATTTGAGTCTACATTAATTTGTGTTATATCAACCAAATATTAATCTACAGTATATACTTCGGAATTTCCTTTGCCTGAATAAGCATTCCTTATCAAAAGGTATCATTAAAATAAATTGTTATTCTTTCATGTCTTGTTAATTTAACTTCATATCTTAAAGTAATTTATTCGATGACAAGGACTGAATTAATTGCTTCCATGCTTCTAATTCATCTGCAGGCATTTTCTTAAATATTTACGTGTTTCATATTTAAATTATATCAGCCTTTAAAACTTAATCTTTAAAACTCAAAATATTTTAATGAATATGTGCTGGATGATGAATTTTCACTTCGATGTTGTCTTTTATGTTTGGAATTAATTTGTCTTAACATTGTGAGATGAATATTTTGCTTTTGGCTTGAAAATTTATGGAATGCCTTGAGTTGTTTAAGTCTTACAATACTACATCATAATATAATTGCATTCAGGAGAAATAAACTTCTAAATGGCATAAAAAATACATGAAATTAAAGTAAAAATACTTTTAAGATTTTAAAAATCACAAGTTATTATAAAAACAAATATTGCAGTATACATTTTTATAGTAAAAATATTGACTAAATTAAAAATTTTAATTAATAAATAAGCACAATCTGAGTAAAACATTTAGGAGATTATTAATTAAGAAATAAACAATTTTATTTTCGCCACCCATCCTGTCTGGTGGTTAGAGTACCTGACTACGGATGGGGAGGACCTGAGTTCGAATACCGGCTCGGGCATGGATGCACTTTTTCTTTCTGTTTCTGTGTTTCTTGTCCTTTCCTCAGATGATGGATGAATGTGGCCAACCCCTATAAACAGGTTTGTGGTGGTGTGGTGTGGGCGATGCTAATCGTACCTCCTTGACTTGGTTCACAGGTGCCCACCAGGTAACGATAAAATGTGTAGCAGTTTTAGGCCTTGTTGTCTCAAATGGGTTAATTATTCAAGGGTGCCCGCCATTAAAAACAAAAAAATTTGATTTTTTTAAATGTTTTTTTTTCCCTAAACCTCATTTAATCTCATTCAATTTTACACTTTACGTAAAGAAAAAGTAAAAATTATTTTAAATATATTTGAATTATTTAAAAAATTATTATAAATATATTTGGAATGTACACATTTTTTTCAGCATTTTATTTAAAATGCAAAATTTCAAAACTGTTCTAATAAGTGATAATCTAAAATCCATGAGTTAAAATTATAAAACATAGGAAATAGGTTTAATTAAACAGGTAGAAACTTACAGAAAGCATTTGTAAATTGTTTAAATAAATGTAAAAGAAAACAAATTTACTGAAACTCAACAATAAATTTGAACTAAAACTAAAATCAAAATATTAATTAATTTACAAATCATTGAAATATATTTCATTTTTCATAAATATAAATGGAATTATAATTTCTTCAATGATTTATTTAATTTTTTGAAAGTATTCTTCCATCATTTGAAAAACAAAACTCAGGAAAAGATTAAAAAACAAAAGTCATTGTCTTTGCAATCTTCGAATTTTAACTTACTGTTATTTTATGTAAAATTTATATGAATAAATTTTCTAATTCTGGAGATATTTAAAATAAAATTTTTTGAATTTTAAAAACATGAAATAGTTGTATAACTAAATATGAATTAATATTTTTAATAATACAAAATTATAAATTTCTATTACAAGAAAATTATGATAGAACAGTTTTGATTAAAGTGCAGTCTTTTAAAAGGTGAACGAAATCTACTTTAAGGTGAAAATGAAAATCCTTAGTCAATTTGATATTAAAAACATTTAAAATGAATATTTTTTTTTAAAAAAAAAGGCCAATTTTCTTGATATTTTTAAAATATATCCTGTTTACTTAAGTTGCATAACAACAGAAATTACATTCATTCATCGGATAAATAAACAAACTATATAAAAAGTGCACATTTGTAATAGCGAAAATATCAAATCTTCCAAGGTAGAAGATAAAAGCCTTTAGAATTCGTCACATCTTTTATGACAAAAAGAAAGTAGAAATATTTGACCAAGAAAGTTCCTTTCAGAAACCTCCTACTTTCTTTTCTCCATGATCTATTTTTGATTAAGAATAAATCCTCTCGTAATAAGTTTTCGCCGAAACATTTTTCTTTTATAACTGTGTAAAGCTAAAATAACTTCACTATATGATTTCGAACATTATGATGTGTACTAAATAAGAGAAATGGATACCATTATAAATACAATACATAAAAAAATTTTTATTTTAAATATTCAGAGATTTATATACAAAATATTTAATTTTAAAAACAAATCAATTGATTTTCAGTTATGAATTTAAATTTATATGCATTTAGATAGATGAACATGTAAACATGCTTTTTTTAATTTGTGAATGTAGGGATAAGGACAGATGTTACACATGTGAAGAGTAACAGTTTACATCGTCTAAACAACGACAGTGGAAATTGAAAATGTATCACATGTAGGGATACTTCTCCTTTTAAACTTAATTACGAAAACAATTTATCAACCATCTGTAGATTTCGTAACTCCTAAATAATAAAAACTTATTATTGATTGTTTGAAATTAGTTCCATAATCGTGTGTTGGCAATGCTGCACTTCAAAGTATTGAGCAGTATTTGTGAGATTCTAGCAATAAAAATTTTATATAAATAATTGCTAGCAAAAAAAATCCTGAATTAATTTTTCTGAAATACAAACTCTTGTTTTAAAAATAAAGTTATCAAAGTTTTAAGCACCTCTAGTTTACTTAGATCCAACAGCATCAATGATGCGCAAGCGTGTATAAATTAAATTTGCACTCAAACACTAAAAAATCCCCCTTATCAATATTTACTGATTTATTCATTTTACCATATTTATTGAAAGAAAATCTGATTTACAATTTTAAGCACCTTTAGTTTACTTACATATAACATCACTAATGATGCACAAGCCGTGCTTAAATTTTATTTACACTCATACTTTAAAAAATTCCCATTATCAATATCTATTGATTTATTCCATTTACCGTATTTACTCAAAAAAATCTGATTTATGTTTTTATTCACTATATTTAGATACTTCCATATATTTTTAAAGTAATTTTTGCAGCATATTCAATGCAGATTATTTTTGAAAATTAAGCGTTTTTGTCTGCGTGTTTTACGTTTGTAAATAATAAACGCAACCCAATATCTATGAAAAATCTCTCTGATAATAAAGTTAAAATAGATGCTAGAGATATATAATACTTTTTAAAATGTTCATGAAATGCTTATCCTTATGATTATTGCTTGATAACAAGCGTATACGTAATTTAAGGTGTAGTTAACCAAGTATAATCCATGGTTTTAATAATAGTAAATATATCATTTGTCTTAACCAAGTATAAGTTGATGATAAACGATCTTTTTTTTGTTCAGAAATTTTACTTAAAGGTGACTGTTTTAGTATGGGTCACGTTTGGACCAATTATTACCGCATTCATTGAAATTTGACAGTGACTTGACTGCTTATGGTTCATAAACAGTTAAAGATTTTGAAGATGAGATTTATCATTCATCAAATGTGTTTTCATGTTGTACAAAATCTTATAACTTTCAACCTAATAATTAATCAAAGAAATAAGAAGATTGATTTTTTTTTTTTTTACTAACTTCTTCTTTGCATGCAATGCGAGATCTTGATAGCTTTACGACATAAATTCTTTGTGCATATTCCTTTATTATTATATTATTTTTAATGAATTCTGTTATTTTATGTTACCAGAATTGGTATATTTGTTTATATGGCAGACAAAAACGTAATACAAGTAATTGCAGGGCAAAGTCAACATACTTCTCTTTGTTGTTTTTTTTTACTCGATACTGCATTAATATCATGACATTGTGTATCACAAGACAATAGTCAGAAAAACTTATGCATACTTTCAGATAAATATTAGTTCATCATACAACATCATGGTTAACGTATCTTTATTCAGAGCATCAGTATTTTGGACTAAATCTAACTAGAGGAATCTAACTAGCAGATATTTCATATCTTCATATGAATTTCACAGTTTATCCATTTGGATATTGGATTAAATATACATATATAGTGAGCAATATGTTTTATCCACATGCTATATCTTTGAAATATGTGTAACAACTTTTTTTAGTCAGAAATTTCATTAATGGCCATCATTTTTCTTGTTTGAAATTCATTAATAAGCAAATAAAGTGTGTGTTTGTTGAACTTTTTTTGAAAGATAATAATTTTAGAATTTCAGATCTTAAAACACCAAAAAATAAACAAAGTTTTCTGTATCCATTTTTCGTGTTCCTCATAACATTACTCAGCTGGAGGTTTATTTGAAAATAAAGAATTGCGACACATTACACAGAGAGAGATCAATATATTAAATGAATAATATTTATGCATTTCATCACTTTTTATGCAAAAAAATCGTTTAAGTATTTCATCACTTTTAAGTTTCTATTTTTTAAATAAGAATTCTAATTCTTCTATATCCAATTAAGTTTCACATAAATAAAATCCTGTAAACATTTTTCCGTAAGATCCTTTCGTCATGAGAATGTTAAAGAATTGGTACGATTGGTTCAAATAATTTTTCAATAATTGGTATGATTGGTTCAAATAATTCAAGGAGAAATTTTTATGGCAAAGTTTTTAATAGAATAAAAAAGTTTATGATAAATTTATAAAGATAGTGCTAAAAAGATTTATTGATTTTTCTGAGATATAGCTTTATAATTTTTCCCTTAGTCTTTTCATTTGCATTTACATCTTGAATCTCTAACAGATCATTCTTACCTGATTTGAAGAATGCAATAATTTGGATTATTCAATACACTCATTTAGAAATTGAAAAGTAGTTTTAAATTTTTCGATGATATTTCTCATAAATACGAAACCTTATCTCAGACTTAAGCATTTCTGACTAAGTAACATTTTAATAGACTTTTCATTCCGTTTTTTTCCAATTTTATTTGTTGCATCAAATACAACTTAAAGGATAAATTTTACATAGTACAATATGAATAAAATTAGAAAACTATTGTCAAATATTAAATATTTATTACTTCCTTTAAATTTGCTATAAATATATAATAATCGAAATTTTTATTATATAAATAAAAATTATTACTAAAAAGGATATTTAAAATTTTAAATGTGTTAAAATGATGCTTTTTTTACAACACCTGTCAAGTTTGTTCCTTATTGAGATGATGTATGAAACTTTTATTAATTAAATTAAAAAATCAAGTCTTATAAACATCCAAACACATTCACCCCATTTTATTCATTATTAATCTATTGCCAATTATGAATAAACAATTTGTTTGTTGTTAATGTGAAATTCTGTTTCTATAATTGGCAATATTCTTCATTTAATTTTATTTACTTTAATAAAGAATCAGAATAGGATCTTCCTTAACTTACAATTATATAATTAATGCATACTCCTTATTAACTATCAAAATGTGGAATAATCGAAAATAGGAATAATCAAATTTTTAAGAAATATATTTTTTGATTGTTGTAAAATTTGTTACCCAAAATAAATGTTCAGTTTTAATACTGTATACCACCCAAACTTATTTAAAATTAATATTTTCTTAAATGTATGATAATGAATTTAATTGTAATATTTGAAAGAAGAAAAACGATTTCGATTAGTCAAAGTTACAACTTGTGAAATATTAATTAAATTTAAGGGAAAATTTATTTGCTGAACTACAATATTTATAGCAGTTTATTAGAATGTATTTACGTAAAGTTTGAATTTGATCTTTAGAAATACTTATGTTTATATATATAATTACGATTTTAAATATTTTAGAAAACAATTAGCAATCAAAAATTTGCATCGATAAATGAAATATTTTATCCCATTTATCATTTTATAAAATATTAAATTTAGAATTGCAAATGATTTCAAATCACTTAAGATAGAAAAATGTATTATAAAAAATTTATAATTGTGATTATTTAGAGTAGTTCAAAAATATAATTTAAAAAATTTAAATATATTTTGTCACATGGTTTATTTCGGCAATCTTGTCACAGCTTCTACTCTCAAGTTTGAATTAAGTGTAAATTTAAAAACAATATTTATTTTTTTCAATTATTTAAAAATATTTATAACACTTTCATATTTATATCTCATAATATAAAGTGTAACTTCAAAGAAATAACAAAGCAAAATATTCTAAAAGAGTGCAAAGCTTGTCTTTTAAAATTAATCAGAAATCAACAATTTAACTCTAATATATATCAATACTTCAATACATACGATTTACTCATCATGTCAGTTAGTGTTTTGTACAAATTGAAAAATTCTCATTATTAGAAATTGAAAGTTTTATGAAAATATCAAAAGTACTAAATATGTGAGATTATCATTAGATTTTAAATGTAGTTTTACTATTGGAATCGTTTTATAGAATATACTACTTTAAGATGTGAATCAAGAGATCTACAGATTATGGTACCAAAATTGCAGTAGTATTTTAATAATTAACTCAGAATTTTTAAGGGTGGGGCACAATGGGTGACTGGACCCATCGTCCACAACAAGTCCGGAAACTGCTACTCATTTCAACGTTACCCGGTAGGCATCTGTGAACCAAGTCACTGAGGTACGAGTAACATTGGCTACGTCACACTACCACAAATTCGTTTATCGGGCGGGCCACATTCATCAATCATATTAGAAGACAGGACAATATACAGAGATAGAGAGAAAGGAAACGTCCATGTCCAAACTGGGATTTGAATCCGGGACCAACAGCCTAAGAGTCAAGAACGCTAAGCATTCAGCCATTAGCCGCCATTAACTCTAATTTTAGTAAGCGTATTTTTTCCCATTTCTAGTGATCACTTAAGGAATCTTACTTTTTGGCACAGCAAGTGCCCGAATTTATGGCAATGTATATAGTGATGTACCTAATTTTACAAGATGATCGTCTTGAGATGATTGATCTTTGTAGTTTAAAATAAAATACTAAGAAACACACCTTTAATCATGGCTTACTAACGTCAGAGTATCATTGTACATGAAGGAAATTACCAACCACCATTAATAAACACGACAAATCTTCAGTCAGGTTCGTTCTAGAACTCATTACTTTCCTGTAAGAAGGATGATGCCCTTTTCTACCAGGACAATTCTATCCCACTCATATATGTGAGTGTAATTTTAAAGAGAATTTTTTTAAAAAAAGGAAACATAAGAAAAATATAAATATT
The DNA here is from genome assembly GCA_026290005.1 of Latrodectus geometricus. Taxonomy (NCBI): domain Eukaryota; kingdom Metazoa; phylum Arthropoda; class Arachnida; order Araneae; family Theridiidae; genus Latrodectus; species Latrodectus geometricus. Next base: position 165,752 of record JAPDSC010149542.1, read on the forward strand.
GTTAGATTTTATTTAATATAGTATGTTTATAATATAATATAGTATATATAATATAGTATATATAATATAGTATGTTTATAATATAATATAGTATATGTAATATAGTATGTTTATAAATAATATAGTATGTTTTATCATAATTTTATTTATATATAACAATGAAAGGATTACATGCTAATTAAATACAAATAAAATGTGTTTTAACTAAAAATATGTAAGGAAAAATATATAAAAATTTCTAATGTCTTCCGAATGATGTAAAAAATTTTAATTCTCTAAAACGAATAAATATCTCATTTCTAAAATAAAATTAGAAATAAGATATTTATTTATTTTGTATTTTAATAATAATTTGAAATATTTTTGTAAATGTATATTATTCTTAAATTATCAAATAGTCTTCAACATCAATAAAAATAGAAAACAATTTCAATTTTGAAAAACTCTTTTTTTGGATTAATTTTTAATATATTTCTTTCATTATCTAATAGAAAAACATTCCTAGGGTAAATGTTATTTTTTCTCCGATAAATATAGAATGATATTTCCGATAAAATCTCATTACGAAAGGATTTATTCCTAATAAAAAGAAAGTGAGAAAGAAATATAAAATAAACAAAAATTTATGATATGTGATGTTCTTTTTGCTTAAGTATTTAAACATATTTCACAGATTTATAGAATACATTTTCTCTACCCTGAAATAAGTAATAATATAACATATAATGGTAATATTTTAAGAGAAAATACAAATATGAGTCTCAAAGCATATTTTAATAAACTAAATAAAATAAATTCGAAAATCATTCTAATTTACATAAAGAAATTACAATTCCTTGGTGTAATCTCAGTTTGTAATACAAATAACTAATTCTATTGTCTTTGTAACTCAATACGTAGTTGTATCTCAAAATCCAATTAAACGTATGCTTTAATTAAGTTTTAAATTTAATTAAACCATACGTTTAATTAGATTTTAACTATCAGAAAAGTATTCAATGTAAGTAAAAATTATTAAACGTAATTTAACGTAAAGTATGAAACAAAAAATCCATAATTGTCCAAGGAGTTTTTATTTCTTTTTTACAGTTTTCTTCATATTATATTAATTATAAGCATAAATCTCACCTATAATTTATATATTAAATAAATTAATAGTAATGTATCTTCCAAATTTTGTTACATCCAAAAGAGCTTAATAGTATAAATTAAATAAACTCACTATTAAGATGAGAAATATTTCAAAATATATGAAACAAAAACATACGTCTAAAATTATTTATCTTCAAAATATACTGTAAATATGTCAAAGCGTGAATAAAAATATATAAGGTAAATTATATTTGCATCAAAGAAATATTTTTTGTTTGATGCAAATAATTTACATTACATATTTTTATTCATGCTTTAATATATTTACAGGACATTTTGAGTATAAATAACTTCAGATATTTATTTTAGTTATTCAGACATTTACTTTAGTTATATATTAATTTCAGACAATACTTTTTTGTTTTACATTTGTGAGCAGGTGACTATATTAATCAATTTTGCTGAAAAATGTTTTTAATTTCAAAGGGAAAAACAGTTTACTCACTAGAACAAAAAATTTTGTCTTAAGAGAATTTTCCGATAAGTTAAGTATATAAAACATTTGATTTATGAAATAAATATAAATCTTTATCAACTTAATATATTATAAAAGATTTACAAATCTAAAAATATATTTCAACGTTGATCTTAATTATATTTTAATTTTGTTGGGTTAAATTGATTTATATTTTCTTTAAAAATATCCTACTAAATGATAATCTTTTGAAAATAGTAACTTTCATTTTGAATCTGTAAATTTATTTTTAAACATTCAATACCGTTAAAACTTTTTTCTTGATATAATTGAAAATAATGAATTCAACTAAATATCAGTTTAACAACATCAAATCAAAACTTGTTTGAATGTTAAACTTTATTTCAAACCATTTATAATGTAAAGATGTTGCAAACATACACTACAACAAATGATTGACTGGTAATTTGGGTGTAAGCTTTTTTTCTTAAATATATCACAATTATACCAAATTTTCAGGAATGAAATACCTAAATTAAATCTAAATTATAGAATTTTAAATTTAATGCGACATTTCTCAAAACAGTTTTATTTTTTTAAGATTGAAAGCATTTAAATTCAAATTATTTATATTTAGTATGAAAAAATAACACAGAAAATGTTGGGTTTTTTTATAAATTACACTTTAAATTAATGAAACACTATTTAGGGAAATTTATAATTTTATATTTGCTTCTAGCCATATTTGTTTAATGTGGTAAAAATTATTTAAAATTAAATACTATAAGATGATGAAAAATTATTATTTCTACCACATATAATTTAATTTCATAATCAATCATAGATTAATACATTTTGTGCATAGTTTGTGAATAATAATACTTTTCAAATAAAAATAATTATCTTCAAATTGAATTAAGTTTCAATTAAACTTCAAATTAATTTTTGAATTGCTTATAAACAACAAATATAATCAATGCAAAAAAATTATTT
>JAPDSC010149550.1:0-19542 GCA_026290005.1 Latrodectus geometricus
TTGATTTTTTTCAGTAGGATAATTCTTTGATATTTTTTATAAGACATGTCAATTTATTTTCCTTCAAAATGTGCTTTTTAGCAAATATTCATATTTACCAATGACGTAACTTTTTGAAACTATGAGCTATCATAGTATTCTCATTTCAACATTTCTAAATATGTTAAATAAAGTGTTATGTTTGTATATTGATTTTGCTTGCTTTACTTTAATACTTAAAAGCGGAATTCTCATTCTTAAGATAAGAACTTGAATAAATATTTCATTTTATTAAAACTGTTCTCAACACATAAATAAAGAGACGTAATATAAGACTTGAATAGTACAAAGGAGAAGTGTTTAATAAATGTTTAAAAGCGGTATGAATAGAGCGCATGCATTATAGAAATTTTATAAGGTTTAATACCATAAACAACATTCATAAAAGTGACTGAAATTGAAATTCAAACTGCATATAAAAAGTATGATAGTTAAAAATAAATGCTATTTTAAATATTAAACAAAACTGATATTTCAGACTAGAAAGTAATAGTATATTCAAAATTCTTTTTTCATCTTTATTACATTAGAGTACAAGACGTAAGTGACAGATTTCTGTGCCTTGAAACTGCAGTAAAATGCTCCTGAAATTCATATTCATATAAGGAATATTAAACAGATATTACTAAAAAATGTTTTCATTTGTATTTTAAAGGGATCATACTAACACAGAAAACTATTGAATATACACAGTATGCAATCAAACAATGAAATCTTTACTGTAATAAAAGAATTCATAAAAATAATTACTTGTTTAATGTCAGAAAAAAAACAGATGTTTCCTTGAAAGAGATAAGAATCAATTTAAATGCATTTATTGTTTGCATATTTCTCCTTTTTCCAACATATTTTTTTATAGTTCTTCTAATAAGAATGTTTATTTTACTAATTACATTTGCATAGATATTTGAGACTCTGCTTCAGAATATCATAGATAAAACATATCTCCAAAGCATGCAATAGAATTCATTGGTTGATCTATCTAATACCACTACTTTTCCAAAAGCTATTAAACAGAACAGTTTAAATGCAACCTGATATTATCGGCAGTAAAAACAAAATTTGTAACAAGAGCATCTTTGAGCAAAGCATCTCAGCAGGAAATTTCGTTTTGTGGTAATAATGTCTTCGATAGTAAAAAATATAAAAAATTAGAGCTCAGTTTGCATTTTCCTCCTATTTTCTACCCAGATAAGCATTTCTAGAATATTTTAACGATCTTTTCTTTTGACTTTAGTGGGATAAAACAATATATATATATGCTATCCTTCTATTAGGGTTGAAAATCATATCTAACAAGGAAAAATTCTTATATGTCAACTGATATAACTTTATTTGATGTGAAGTCTAGAAATTTTATATGCATATATAATGATACAATAAGATGGAAGATTTGGTTGCGCACATTAGTTAATGGATTAAGTTTCACTAATAACAAACACCTATTAAACTTCTATCACGTGATCAAGTTGACTCTTGAATACTTTTTCCAAATCACTACAAAAGATGAACATTACGTCCACCAAGTATTTAATTTTCATGGAAAAATTTGGAACTATATTCTTTGATTTGGTTAAGAAAGATCAAAATAAATCAATTCTTAAGCCAATCAAATTCTGATTATGATACGGAATCTAGAATTTTATATTCCACAAGACGCAATCTTATTACTATGATAGCCAGTATGAGATTGCCTGAGTGAGGAAATTTCGGAAGTCAAAATAGAGTCATAATCATCTATCATCATTCTTAGTGTTGAACATTGTTGTTGTATTGTTATTAATGACACTTGGTGAAGCCAAGTTCCTCGTCAGAGACTGGGTGAATGAAGTCAGAAAAAACGTCTTCCGTTTTTGAAGAGAGCTCCACGAGGGTGGAAGTACAAATTTGGCTTATAGATGGCAGCACCATCTTGGTTTTCTAATCTAGAGATAGAAAGCCAGTGAAGACCAAGGCCTGACTCCTAACATCTTTGAGGGATTAATTAAGAATGGGAATATATGGAGGACATTACAATCATGACTTACATCACGACATATTGCCACCGAGTCCCTGTTAGACAATGTAATTCCTTTATATGTGTCTGCTGTAACACATATTTTTTGATGTTGTGATTTGTGTAGACCTCTTTCATTTGTATTGCTAAATTCTGTTAATTTTTATTATTACTATAACAAAGTTAAGAATCTCTTCAGAAAATAACTGAAATTTCATTACTAGTTTATTTTCATTTTTAATACTTTTTTTTTGTTTCTAATGGCGGGCATTATTGAGCAAGTATAATACATTAGCTCATTAGCAGCAACAAGGCCGGAAACTGCTACTCATTTTATCGTTACCCGTTGGACACCTGTGAACCAAGTCACAGAGGTACGCCACACCACCACAAACCCGTTTATAGGGTGGGCTACATTCATCCATCATCTGAGGAAAGGACAAGAAACACAGAGAGAGAAAGAGAAAGTGTATCCATTCCCGAGCCGGGATTCGAATCCAGGTCCTCCCCATTCGTAATCAGTTACGCTAACCACTAGACAGGTTTTGCGGCCATCTTTATTATTTTATTTGACAAATTTTAATTGCATTTAAATTAATTTGGTTGATAGAATTTTTATTAGTTTAGTTACGAATTTTATTTAGAATGTAAAAAACTATAAACTTCATATTGACTAAAATTGTGCTTTCATATCTGTTGATATAAAGAATTGATAGCAATAAAAACAGACAAAAAATATATAATATGTCGTTTTCACCTAGGTTATTATCATGGGAAGGGAGCATGAGATATCAATTAGAAAAAATGCATTCAAGCATTTTAAAACTAGAACTAAATGGTGCAATATGTAACTTTTAAAAGTAGGACATTACATTTACCACTTATAGACCATACATAATTCTTTTATTAAATTCTACTTTTTAATATTACATTTCTTTCAGCTTGTTACATTTTTAAGTCAGTTATAAATTTAATCAACGTTTCAAAATACTGTACTTTGGAGAAATTTATCAAAAATATTTATCTTTATCTAAAAGTAACTCTATTTTATGTGATAAATTTATATCATAATTTGATAAGAAAAATATACTACAACTATATGTTGTTACTGCACTCATAAAATTTGTATGAAATATAGTTGATACTGTGAAAATGTACTATTTAAAAAATTGGACACACATATATATGTGTGAAATTTTATGAATAGAATAACTTTTTTGAAAAATTTATGAACAATATATATATACTAACCCTTGGACTAAGTAATGATTTATATTTCATTTCTGTATTTTGATAGATATTCCAGTTTGCAGAGCTTTTACCTCTTCTATAGCTCTGGTTGAAAGGTCGCAGTGTGATAATCTCTTCCATCAGACTTTTTTACAATATCTCGATAAATTTAAGACTTTATTTAAAGCTATTCGATTTAAAAAAGTTTATGATTAGAATATTTAGTAAAATATGTTAAATATTATAAATCAAGTCTGCTAAAAAAATATAAAAATAGTAATTTTGCTTCAGAAATGTAAAAACAAAATAAACTTGAAGTTTAAGATTTACCTCGAGAAGAAACTTAATTTTTTGTTATTTTTATTTATGAAAAGCATATGAATGAAATGCTATTTAATAAGAAAACATTTTACTTCATAAGAGCTTTGAATTCCTTCGTATCAGGAGCAACAATTAATTCTAAAGTCATGATGAAACACGTACGCAATGATACAAATTATTCCCAATAAAATATTTGCAATAATCACCAAAAAATACTTCAGTTAACAGTTTCGAATTAAATGATGAAAATTCAAAATATTCCTGCAAATCATTGAATAGGTAACACCAAAAAAGGGCAGAAATATCAAAGTTTAATTTATTTTAAAAATTAAACTCACTATGAATGTGTCCTTAGCATATATTTAACCTGCTTTATGATAAGATTTTCATAAGATAACAATTAGTAATAACCGCTGCAACACTCTGTGCTATTAAATGAAAATGGCTTTAAATGTTTTATTGCGCAGTCAAACTAATGTCATATTCACAAACGGTCATGGTTTATTTGATTTTTTTCATTTTGTTAACACATTTAAAATCAGGGATAAAATGTATTCGATAGGTTAAAATTATAGAGAACTGATATACTCGAAAAGCAATGCATTTTAATGTCCTTGGATGAAATCTTGGCATTATATCTTACTTGGCATTATATTGTTATTTGTGTAGGACCAGATTACCATATTAAAATATGGCAGCAGACAATATAATGTAAGGCAAACGAATCTGTTACAAATTCATTAACCTGGATATATTGATAAAGTAAACATTACTTTATCAATATATAAGTAATGTCTACTGGGTGACTCGAAATAGGCATCTAATATTAAATTAAATTATTTTACTGGTTACATGAAAAATGAATTATTAGATAATAATTTAACACCTTTCTTTAAATCCTATCTCTAAACTATACCCTCTTAACATGATGTTGCAAATAGAAATGTAATTCCTTCGAAAACACATGATTTTGAGGTTTAGAAGTATATCTTCGACTTTCATGTTTACATTGCAAGCCCTGTGGATTGGAATTTCACATTACAAATATCTATGGATTAATTTCAAAAGTAATCAAAATAATGAATTAGTGGGTATTACAATGCGCTGCAATCAACTCAAAGATCTTGAGTGAATTGTGTGGAATTGGAACTAACACTGTATATGTTAGAAAATAAGTGAGGATGTGGCTGTGAATTCCTTTGCTGCCATATTCCAATATGTTTGCTTTAACATTTAATGATGTTACAAAATAGTTGCAGTCGTTAAAGTTTTCCTTTGATGCTTCCTTCATCTATCACCTACCTGTTAGCATAATTGATAAATCCTTGATATGCTTATTTTTGTCCACCGTTATGTATGTTTGACTACGTCCGACATATATAAGAATTGATTTCTCAGTCTGTATCAGTAATCATTCTGCATCCCTTAAAGTTGCAAACATTCTATAATGACATGCTTTATTTTGCTATGTATATTAAATCTAAATAAGCAAATTATCCCCCAAAAAAAACAATGCGAATTCTTAAAAATGGAAAATTCCCTCACTATTTTACTGCATTTTCATATAATTTACTTATAAGCAGGAAATGTAATTATTTGCATATCCTTTCATTATATCTGCAACGTGCATGGACTTTTTAGAACCGAGTTTTAGATAGAGTTAAAGGCAGAATTTAATATAAAATCAATTTTTTTGTAGTACATACTTTTTACAATTAGAAGGGATTCCAAACCCTTTTTGAGAATTTTTAAAAAGAAACGATCTTTTTATCTCATCCATTAATAATTTGTGAAGCTTGATACGCAGATTCTGTATTTCCAAAAGAAATCAACAATATTTGGATAATATAACCATCAAAATTCTAACTTTAGTTTTATTACTTGAAATTTAGAATAGGAATATGTTTCATCAAAATGTTGAAAATTTGAGCTTTTAAGTGAATCCTAATGACATATTTCAAAGCACAGCATCAAATTCACTCGAAAGATCCCAGAACGAGAACCCCAGTCTTCCTTTGAAATAAATTCAATATTGAATAAATGTTATTTATTTTACAATCATCTAAATAACATTGCAATCATTTCAATATGTATGCAACTATTGAATATTTTAGCACATCATATTTATTTAGTTGAAATATTCTCTTTTCAAAATTTTCCATTTCTTAAAGGGTCTTAAAGCCATTTTGGACATTGTGGACATTTTATCAAAATCTTACAATATTAGAACAGACCATAAATGTACTTTAAGTCACAAGGATTTCGTAAAATTTCTCAAAAATGTAGAATTGGATGAAAAAGTGTGGGAAAAGCGTTCTTTATTAGATCTAGAACTCTACCTTTTGACAAATGCTATTTTGTGGGAATCCAAAGATGCCGCCTAAACCATCAAAGGGGATAAGAATGGTTCTTTGAAGAAAAGAAATATATTTCTACTCATCCTGTGAGATCTTTTCTTTCTCTTAGTACTTTCAAAAACCTTTAAATAAAATTCTAATCTTGTCTAAAGAATAGACGTGAGTATAAAGGATAATACTTTTTTACTATTTTGTAAAGAAAACTTTTTGTTCTTATCTCTTAAGAAATCGGTATAATCAGTGAACTATTTAGTTGCTTATGAGGCTGTCAACTTTTGACCAGTTATTTAAGGTATTTTTCTAAGTAATTTAGCGTCAAATAGAAATAGTTAAAATGAAAGAAATAATAATTTTCCCAAAAGATATTTGCTTCAAATTATATAAGTGATATCATTTAAAAATAAATAATGTGACTATACTTACAGTTCCTTGTGTTGGTTTTGGTGGGAATTTATTAGGACTAGTTTTCTAAAATGCATTATAACTTTTTAAGTTAACTACTTAATTGAAAGAAGAATTGACTAACATAAGTAAAACAAATTTTAGATAAAAATAAAATTAGTTCGATGTATTTCCATACAGCAATTAATATTGCCTTTATAATAATTATTATTTTCAATTTGATGCTATTCTTTATTTAAAAGTCCAATTTTATCTTAAGTAAGGAATCAAATATTTTCACAATTAAAATGAAAGTTCAAATTTTTATTAACTTATTACAATCTTCCGCCGCCTAACCTGTCTAGTGGTTAGCGTAACTGATAACTGATGGGGAGGACCTGGGTTCGAATCCCGACTCGGGCATGGATGTACTTTCTCTTTCTCTCTCTATGTTTCTTGTCCTTTCCTCAGAAGATGGATGAATGTGGCCCACTTTATGAACAAGTTTGTGGTAGTGTGGCGTTGGCGATGCTACACGTATCTCGTTGACTTGGTTCACAGGTGCCCATCGTATAACGATAAAATGAGTGGCAGTTTCCGGCCTTGTTGCGGCTAATGGGCTAATGTACTATACTTGCTCAAGGTTGCACGCCTTTAGAAATAAAAAAATATTACAATCTTCTAAAAATTTAGATGATAGTATTTAGTGAATGAGATCATAATTGAATTTGGACTCTGAAATCTAAATTTTGAGCACTTCACGATCTCTTCTATTTGATAAAACGAAAAGATTTTTTTCTGTCGTCACCTCACCAGTGAATATTCTTGATTAATAGCTTAATTTCGTTAGAATCATAAACAAATGACATAAGTGTTCTATTATTCATAAAATTTTAGAAAACAAGTAAGCAATCTCAAGTCAAATGAATTTAGATACTGTAATCAAAAGTAAGAACAACTTTCATGATCTCTTCCATTTTATATTATGAAAATGAATTTTCTTCTGTCGTCACCCATTAAATGGAGTTCAGCAATGAATTTATGAATTTTTAATCAATTTCTAGACTCTTTTCAGTTTATCGACAGGATCAATGTTCTTTCACAAATCATAAACTGACATGAAAGGGATTTGTTATTAATTGGAATTTTGTTTTGCTCTTGAAATATTGATATTCAATTACATGAAATCTGATGCATAATTTTCTCTATTGGATATTTTATATTTGAATTCTTTCTTCATCTATAGAGTTTTATCGTTCAGCTGTTTTTTTTTTTTTTTTTTACTTTCTTAAAATTATATAAATTATAAATTTTGCATTAAAAATATTCATGTCATTGTAATTTTTTAAATATGCTACATGGATGTTTTATGGTCTATCGGTGGAGCTAGTTTCCTCCTAATTCTTTTCTAAACTGTGAAAGTTTTCAAAATTATTGGAATAACAGATTGTTATAATAAAGATGATTCTACTAATGGCAATTATCTCTGTTTCAGTAACTTAACACTCTCTTGACTTATTCTGAAATTCAAATTACTAACACTAATATAAAATTTTCAACTCAATAACAGTGAAAGATTATAAGAATATTTTTTTGTCATCGATGAACATCTTCTTATTTGCTAGATCTAAACTTTTACCCCTCTAAGAAAGTCGTAAAAAATAATTTGCTATTTTCTACGACTTTCTTAAAGGAGTTAAACTCTTAGAGATTTTCTTGGAGAATTAAACCAAAAAGTAATTCATAATCATTATTTTGAAATTTATTTAGTGCTATTTTAAAAAATAAATTATCCTATTAAAAAGTATAATTCAAATATCACGTATATGTTTGTATTTTTACTCTAGTATAAAAGGTTTGAAAACTGTAAAATGTCTTATTTTAGCAAACCAATTTCATAGACTGATAATGAGTATGAGAACATGTAAGGCCAATATATAATAAAACAATCAAATTACAAGCAGACTCATAAAAGAAACTCTTCACAAATGTGCATTTATAACAGATTATTTCTAAAATACTTTGTAGAAATTTATAACATAATATATAAATTACTTACAAAAAAATGAAGAATTGGACTCATTTCAGTAAAACATTTATTTTTCATTTAAACTTTAAAAATTATAAGTTTGTTAAGAAAAGTAAAATGTCTCAAATTTGCTCTTTTGTCTTCCTCTTCACGATAACCATCAATTGTTTGAATCTAGAACGCATTGAACAAGAAAATTATTTTCAATTGAAAATAAACTTTATTAAAATAAAGAAATAGCGAATTTCAAAGTAAATTTTGAGTTCAAAATAAATCTCACATTTATATTACTACTATATCACATTGAAAAAATCAAGTACTTCAAACAATATTGCGGTGGATATCATAAATTGCATTATAAATTTTGTACTTAGATATTGAAAAAAAAATATATATTTTAAAATTCTAAAATAATTCTTATGTTAAGCACATGTTATTATAAAATGAAAATGAGAAATTGCCTCCAGTTAAATGGGAAACTTACCTTTACATTAGCAATTTTTATTATAGTGTGACAAATGTTCAGAGCATTTTAAAGCAGTATGAATTTATTATTCACTACGAAAAGGAAATTGAATGTGGTTAAAATCAAAGAAAAAAATCAAATACTAATCATTGTGTACTCAGTGAGAAACATTCTCTTTCAATATAAGCTTCTTAATCATGACTGGGATTTTATAACTGTGCTTGTAAACAATATTTACGAGAAAGAAGATAATTCTCTTTTCTTCTGGCAAGTTTTATTAAAACGTTTCGCTCAACAGCTCTCCTCACATTCTCTCACTCAGTTATAGAGTTCATAACTATGATGCAATGTTTATTCCTCGTATAGTCAAGGCAAGGAAAAGTAGCAAGTAATAAAAAACATTATTCTCACTTGATAAAAAAGACTCTAGGGATCCTGGAAAAGCGGAAGGCTAACAGAATAATAATCTATGCACACATGCAGGGTAGGAAATGTGCCGGATAGAAATAAGCGATAACGGTAATGTTCGAAGAAAAGGAAAAAAATCCCTTCGAACAGTTAATGGTCAATCGGTTTTCCCCAGCAATCTGCAGGAGACCTTTCTTTATTTATGTACTTTTCCCCACACGATTATTTAGATAAACTATAGCTCTTTAAATATCTAAGTATATGAGAAAGATATGGCAAAAGTAATGAAAGGAGGAAGTTGTAAATTGATGCCTGAAAAGGATAAAGTTTTTTTGGAACAAAATGTATTAACTTAGTTTTTTATTAATGATAAATTAATATTTTTTTGAAAAGTAGAAAAAAAGTGTATTAGGTTTGTAAAGATTGAAATGGTTGTAAATAATATTATTCTCTCTTCAAGTAACTTTTGTAAGTGTGTTTTGCATGCAGGAGAATTCTTAAAATCAAAGGCAACTTAAATTAGTTTGTACACTTTTAATTAATTAGAAATTTCAATCAGATAGGTGTGTTTTAGGCTTTTTAAAGTGCAAAAGTAATTATGAATTAATTTATTTTGTTGTACACGTTTGTAAGTTTTAAATTCGCTTTCAGCAAACAATCATCAAGTTTTAGGAATTGCTGTAATAGTTAAAATGAATTTTTACTATTACATAATTTATTTATATAGTAGAAAGATGACTTGCATGCTAATAAACTTAACAGGTTATCAAAAACACGTCCCAAGTTAGTAGCAGAGTGAGAACACCAGAATTTGCAGTAAAAAAATTAAAGAAATATTTAAAAGTATTTTTCTGCGCGTTCAACTGAAATTTAAGTACTATATTAATAATATATGAATTTTGTATGTGAAGAAAGGATTAGAGTTGAGGGTAGTTTTGAGATAAAGATAAAGAACTGCATCAGGATGGATATAAAGCTCGTGGAAAAAAGTTTATCAATAATGATTCTTTAATAATTTTTATAGTTATTAATTATATTATTAAAGTTATTAATTATTAATTATAATACAAAAAAAGTATTACATAATTCAGGAGAAATTATTAAATTTCAAAAAAAATCTATATACAACCACAAAAACTACTTTTTATTTGATTAAGTTTTCATTATATCAAATTTTTAAATTTTTATTCAAGTGGAAACATTTCACATTTAACTGTATAAAAAAATCATAATTTTTTTACTAACCCTATTTCTATACAGTAACTTGTCATGTTTCATTTAATTATCCAATACAAATTTATATCTTCGCAAACATGTACATAAATTTGATACCTATTATACTAGTGGTAATTCTTTCTCAAAATAATCATCAAATTTCTAATGTTCGAATGATATTCTAATAAAAATTGAAACCTTCAAAAAAATTTTTCTCTCTATTATTTCGTCTATTATAATGCAAGATTTCAATCAGTTTTAAATATGAAATTAGCAGTGCTCTTTCATTAAAAATATTTTTTGCTCTCAAAGTTTTTAGAATTTTCTGTTTATGGAATTAAAGACAATAACTCAAGCTCTTTGTTATGTCCTTTGAATTGATTAAAAGCAACTGAAATTTTTATCATAGCAGCAAAGTTTCGGGGAAACAATGAAGTCATAACTTTTTTTGTATTTACATGAATTATGTATTTCCTTACTTTCAATAATTGTCTCCCTTTCCTTAATACATCATATTTTTTACAGAGGAAAAATTTTATTGAAATAGTTTGTAAGAAAATAATATAAGCACTATAATGATTATTGAAATTAAGAATGTCTATAGTTTGCATGATTAAAAAATATGTATAATGACATGATTCTGAAATTAAAAGATGATGCAATTAGTTGCAATAATCATTGAATATTATCATTTATTGTAATTAATCATCTTAGCAGTGATGAAAGTTTATATATCTTTCGTTAACAAATAATAAAGATATTTAATTTTATCCTCTTGTGAATTCAATAATTGTTGTTTCAGATAATTATCACATATATTTGTTCCAAGTACACTAATCCATCATTTTATCTCAGTATTATGAAAGTCACCTTGTGTTATTGCTTATAAAATCACTCTCATCAATACTTGTTTATGACCATAACTGTCGGTGATATTAATTTAAATAGATCAAAGCAAATTTAAAAAGGCATCCTGTACTCGGATATCAAAATAATGATTGATCAGTTAGAAAATATTGCAACTAACTGCATTCAGAAGAGCTTAAAGAAAGTAATTTTTGAAATTTGCGAAATGAGTGACTTTTAAGAGCAAAAAACGATATGTTATCATCTTGTTGCTATATAAGTAAACTACAAGTATAGTTAGGAACACAGCAATATTATCAAGCTTAGCAAATATTATCAAGCTAAGTAATTATCTTGTTACATTGTAAGGAATATAAGTATTATTAAAAAAATGGCCAACAGATATCAAAGCAAAAGATTCCTGTTCATCTGAAACATTTTATCAACCCCTTCAAGAATTTTAACAAGTCACAACAATAATTTAATTTTAAAGTCATATTTTTGATCATCATCGACAATTTTACCAACCATATGAACCAGTTTTTACAGATGATTCTGAGTTTAGAGGGTTCCAGTTTTATGAATGGCATTTCTTATTAAAAACTTCATATTCAACTGTAAACTTCATTCCTTTATCTCTGTATTCTCTTCTGAAGTTATATCTGTTTTTTAGCACTCAAATACATTGATATATATATATATATAGATTAAACTCAAAATTTCCTTTAATAACACAGATTCTTGTAGCCTTTAGAATCTTTACAAAATCCCACTGATGATAATATATTTTTTAACGAAATCAAAAATATTCATGGACAATTATCTTCAAAAACAAACCAGATTTAATTTTCATCGTTTCCCTCTCATATTTTTATTAATGAAAATGAGTTTGTAGAAAAGCTATAAAATCATCTACAGATTTCCTAAGACCACCAATTATTTATGCTGACATGAAATCTGATGTCATTCATTTGTGTTACTGTCATTAGCAGGAAAAATAGAATCAAGAAACCAGCAATAAGCTTCATAAAATTAAACCAACTCTCTCATCATGGAAGGAAAAGCTTAACAGACGTTGCGATATTTTATTAACAAGACTACGGATTGAATATACAAGCCTAACTCATAAATATTTGCTCTGCTCTTTGCGAAATTCATCTCCTTAGAATGTAACCATTGTGGTGAGAAACTAACTGTGAGACACATTTTGATTGACTGTACGGCTTTTAATGGATACAGGATAAACTGGTTTAATTTCAGTAACATTAATTTGGAATAATTCATATATTTGAATGATATCGGAATTTTTTATAATATTTAGTCGTCTGGATCCTTCGGGATTTCATTATTTATTTTGATGTCTTTATTGTTCTGATACATTCGTCTTAACATTCAATTATATCTTATCCAATGATTTACTCAAGACAATCTTAGATAAAATCACTTAATTTTATCTAAGATTAATTGATTTTTGTCTCAGCTAATCCTATCTGAGGCTTGCGCCAGTAAAATCAAATCATCTATTCTTATGCAGTGTAATTAAAAATTTGAATTATTTCAGAATGTGAAAAAACACCACAATCAAAAATATGGGACAATGATTTGACAGAATATCAAATGACGAGTATTTGTCTAGTTTTAAAATCAAGTATTAAATATTCTTCAGGTACAAGTACTTATATAACTTCTATGTAAGTTGGTTTAAATATAATTAAAAGCATGGACAAAATGATTAATATGAGGACAGATGATAAAATTTCAAGTATCACTATAAGTGAAATGAATAGCAATTTCTTATCAAATATAATAAATTATTTAATTTAATATATGAGCAAAGAATGTAATCATCAAGTTAAAAAATTCATGATGAATAAGAAGTAGCGAATCAAGAAAATCTATTACCATGAAACGTTCTCATTAAACTCGTCTAAAACACATGTAAACATTAACTTAAGCTTGATTTTTAGAAGGAAATTGCTTCTTAAAATAAAAGGTGTGCATACAATGTGTCTTTTTTACTTACCACTGAAAATGCCTAAAAATGTAAATTTTCCAGAACACACTCAGAAACATCATAATTTCAGGCGTTGTAAATGAAAATTCTTCCATCACAGAAGCAAAAATTAGAAAATTAAATAAACTCGGAAGTCATATGAATAAATAAGACACATATTATTTAAAACTACATCGTAAATAAAAAAAATAAGATCTTTGCATAAAATTTCACTGAGATAAATATTTTCCATAATTTAATAACTTTTTATTTAATTTCATTCTTTATTTTTAATCCATTTCAATAATATGCTATTTGAATAAGAGCTATATACTTTATATATTAATATTTTTAATTAAATTAAATGTATGTAATCATAATTTTTGGCCTTTTGTCTTAGGTTATGACATTTAGGTTTTTTTCGGGGAAAAAAAAACGAGATTTGCATCACATCTTTCTTAAGTAAGGCAACTTTTTAAACCATTTTGTACAAATCTCCAAATATAAAATAACCTAATTCTATCTGTTAGGGTCTCTCACTTTATTAATTAAGTCGAAAAGGTCATTCATGAAATTGATGCGTAATTCTTTAATATCAAGGAGTACTTAAAGTAATTAATCAAACACCGGAGCAAGGGCATAACATTCATACTTAATATTATACGCTGTTTCCTGGTATTTGTGATATTTTCTACCTCTGATATCGAAAGAGTCATTTCTGTTTTTTCAGTTGATTTACTCTGGATTTTCTTATCTTAATTTTCCAATATTAGACGTTTTAATTGCATGAGCAGTGTTCTAAGTCTTAGGAAACAAGAAAGTCCATCCATCATTTTCCAATTTACTAAGTATGCCAAGATACTCAAGCAGTTCACTAGACATATTAGAGACTCTGTTAGGACATTATAACCTCAGTTCTATTCACCTTAGACACAGGGCATATAACACCAAAGTTACTGGCATATATTTTACTAAATTTTGACAGTGATTACATTAGTGATAAAAATATGTACATAGTAAAAGACAAAAAAATGAAATTCTTTGATTTTTCTGTGGTTAAGTAATCTTTTCAATTTCAAATGTACAAAACTTTGACATTAACTTTATTTTATAATTTATATGTAATTGCTTATCAACATATTTTAAGACTACAGTTCAATTTAAGAGCATGATTGTTCTTAAAGTTAGATTTTTTACTTACATAATTCTTCAATGAAATCAATTAATTAATAATGATGTAAAAGTAATTTTAGATTTAAGAACTAATAGAATGTAATGATTGCAAAAATTATTAAATAAATGAATCGTCAATTTATATATCAGCTTTTAAAATTTTCAATTTTTTCAAGTAGAAATGTGAGTTTTGAAGCCATGTCACATTCCAGAAAAAAAAATGCTTTTTGATACAGATGCTTTAAAAAATTGGCAATTATAATGATAGAAAGGTTTGCAAATGCTCACACATATTGTTATGTTTTATTATTACCCTGGTTTGTAATAAGAACAATGACGGTCAACCACTCTTCATTCTCTACTAGTTAGAAAACCAATGAGAAACATCAGAATGATTGATGAATCACACTCTTGCATTTGTAGTAAAAATAGTACAAATACACTGGAAGAATCAACAATACCAGATATAGAGCAGCAATAGTAGACAACGTTTCCCAGTCGTATAACTTTCAAGTTCAATTGAATATAATTTTCTCCAAAAGGCGGAAGGCTATTCATCAGGGCTCATCGTAACCTTTTGTTAGTACACCACTCCCCTCGGGACCTTTTAGAGTGAAAGCTCCCGGATTCAATCCCACCGAATGTTGAACAATGGGAGATAAATATTACGTTTCTACCTTTTGCGTGTATGTCTATCAAGGTAAATGCTTGGGAGTTTTCCTGGTTTCTTAATGGAACACTTTAATGGGACGAACTATCTCTGAAAAATTCGCCCTTGAAGCAGTAGTGTGATGGGCATTAAAACACCCTAAAACACCCTTAGACCTCTGTAAGGCATTGTTACAATAACGTAATGTCAAAGGTTATTTAAAAAATTAGCTTATCTTCCGGATAATTTTAAAAAAGTCTATAAATATGCATTGGGAAAGCTATTTGGTAAACTTATAATATGTCATTGATTCTGTCATTAAACATCATCAAATGAAAGTTTTCCGTCCAAATTGTCTTCCTATTATAGAATATATTGCTGTAGATTTTTTTTAGGATTGTCATTAAACACCTTTATATTCAATGACTCAATTCCTTTAATTTATATAAAACATTCTAGGAAACAGATCTTACAAGAAGGCTACTTCAGTCAAGTATATAGAAGCATTATAAGAAAAGATATTTACCCTTCTACTTTAAAAGTCTTAATGAAAAGAGAATTTCAGAAAAAATGACATAAGTTATAAAATATGTAATATTTCTTGTCTGTATAAAATGATCTTTTTGATTTGCTTACATATGTGAAAAAAATTTTGTTCTCTTTATGTACTTCAAGAAATTGAAAAATTAAGTTATAAATACATGGGAGTCTTTTTAAACAATAAATTTTGTATCTTTGTTAAAAAAGTATTCTACATAAATATTTTTAAAAACTATACATAATTTTCAAAAACTTTATATATGATTTTTAAGTTTTTACATCAATAATATATGTAAAAATAAACGTCACCACGGTGTATGTGAATATAAAGGCTACCACATATTATTTATTTGAACGTAAGATAATATATCGTTTTTGTTAGCTCTTTTTTATATTAAATTGTATATGCGGCTTTTTGTAAATTATGTTTAAAATCACTAACATATGTTGCCGCTTGCAAAATTTTAAAACGGCAAATTTTTATGTGGTATTTTTTTCTGTAAGCTTTTTTAAATGATGTTAATGAGTAATCTACAGCCTTGATCATTTTAAATGTTGCTTAGCTAATGACAACAGTGAAATTTCCTAATTTAAAGAATATCAACGGCAAATACATGAAAACATGTGAGACAAGTTTTCGAACTATCTAATAAAATTCAACTTTTTTTAATACTATTCTTTGGTATATTTTAAAGAATTAATGCAATTTTCTTATTTTTATAATCTACAGTCGGGCAATATGAAAAATATGATCCTAATCATTCATCTTTTAATCATTAAAGTAGCGAAATAATAAATTTAATGTATTGCAATCGCCAGCAAGTTTAGAATTTCGAAGCCAACCATTGGATATATAATAAAGAAGTGGTAGAGTGACAAAGAGGACGCAATCTTCCAGGATTAAGAATAAGAAAAAGAACTACAAATTGAAGAGCATTAATCCAGCTGAAAATTCTCACTGATTCAAATACAATGGTGTTTAAATAGGAAAGGAGATAACTACTGAACATAGATTTAACAATCGTAAGACTACATTTGGATGAAACTGGATTATATGCTTAGGTCCTTTAAAAAACTTTTCATACAGTCGAATAGGGAAAAGATCCAACTGAAATTCGTTAAGAAGCAAGAAATTTGACTGGAGACGTTTATAAAAAATTTTTAGAGCATCACATGCTACCTTATACTCATAAAAAGTTACCTCATAGACGGATATTTCAGCAAGATAATAATCTCATGCTCACTTCTAAAATGGTAGCAAAATTTTTTTTTACTTCCAAGAAAAATTACAATCTTGGACAGGCCAATCAATCACCGTACCTCTCTCCAATAGAACAATTTTAGAAACATATCAGAAATAAAGTAGGGACATGGAAGGATTCTTCAACAGCAGAACTTCAAGGCTTTCTTTTGGAATGACCAAAAATTTTCAAATTCTGCTTCAGAAAGTCTTGTTCATTCCTTACCTAGACGATGTATGATAATCTTCTAAACAAAAGGCTATGCAACTAACTACTAAATATTGCTGTGTTTCGTTAGAATCAATTTCAATGAAATTTCAGAGAAACTAAATGTCTCAAAATTTTGATTAATCTTTAACTCAACTGTCTCAATTAATTCATGTTTCCTTTTGTAGAGCTTTAAAAATATACAAATAAGTAAGATATGTCCAAAGAAAACTTGCTTATATATGTTCAAAACAAACACAAAAACAAATCAAAACTTACTGCACAGTTATAAATGTATATTTTGAATGCATTCAACTATTTAAAATTAGTTTAGTTTCATTTTCATTTTTATAAATTTCATTTTTACAATATTTATTATGTAAAACTTTTAAACTATAATTAAATCATTAATTATGATTAAAAAATGTTATACATTGATTATATTTTATAAAATGAAAACCCTTAGAAAATATCATTTTTAAATTTAATTGTTAACAAATAACATATTTTTTAACCTTAAACTTATAATATCCCAAAATGGGATTATACTGTTGTATTAACTAATGTTGTATTAAATAAAGCCTAAAACATTTGGAAGGATTCTCTCTCTATTTGTTTTATAAATTTCCAATAAATTCTATTTAAAATCAGTTTTCCTTATTTTCATGTGCTTTTTCTCTTATCTTCGTATTGTATAATAATGAGAGACAAATAAAACATGGAGGATTCGTCTCTTCTTTCTCTCTCTTGAGATACAAACAAGGAAGGAAACCCTTCCTAATCTGTTACGCGTTTTATCCACGTCTGTTGTTCTGAAAGTGGCGGACGAGTCTATCGTTGCCTTGGATACCGTGTCGTCGTGGCAACTGCGTGGGCTCCGATCGGAATGTTTTAATGGTCGATCGGTCGATAAGTTTTGTGGCTTCGAACCTTCTTGTCCATTAGAAATCACTGTCGTCCTCTTCATTGCCTCCTCTAACGCTTTGACAAACAAAACGATCCCATCAGCTTTCGGTGGCAACACTTTGCTACGACTCAATTTACATTCGAGAAGAAGAAAGAAGCACATCTTCAAGAGATCTTGAGGAATCTTTTTGATTGTTTTTCTAATAGAGAGATAGTTTTTTTTTGTGCAAGTAACATGCTTTGATTTATATTTTTTAAAATCAATATAATAGCTATTAGAACTGTAATACATTTTTCCATTAATAACATTTACTGGATTAAAATATTGCTTTTACTTAAAAATATGAAATTCAATTTTTTATAGTTTGATTGTAAAAATGTAGCTATTTTCGAACAATTTTGACTCAAGTAATTGACAAATTGTTTTGTATGCTTAAGATGTACTCTGTTCCTTTTTATAAACATATCCTGATATATTTCTGAGAGCAATGCATCATCATACTGAATCTCTTTCTCACAAAAGAGTGATTAGATTAACATTTAAATCAATAACTTAAGGAGTTAAATGATAGGTAATTAACTTTAACTTTCAGTTTAACTAAAAAATATATCTTGACGAACTTAAAGGAATACTTCGTCATTCCAATTGCTGGTTTGATTAGGATCAAATATAAATCGGTAAACTATAGCAACTTATCGAGTTTCGAGTTTATAGCAACTTATCAATTGATCTTTTGAAATTCAGTAGCTCCATAAAACAGATAAAATATATTTCTTTCTAGATAAATTTAATTTTACTGAGCTACTTTCCTAAATCATTGTAGGTAAGTTTCAATATCTTTAGTCACATTTTTCACGCATCACTCAATGGAAGGAGAATGCGTGCAGTAATCTTTAAGAACTGTAAATATGCTTTTTATTTATTAATTTCAATATATGATATAATATTTACTTTTATAAAAAAAATTTTTTCTACATTTCAAATATATACTGAATAGTATTGAGATTGAATTATTCGGTTTTACTCTTTTTCAAATAAAATATAACTTCTGGTTGACTTAAAGGAATACTTTAAGTATATGATTTCAATATTCATTTTTATTAAATATTTCATTACATTAAATTGAAAAAATTTTAAACTCATTGTATAAAATTATGAATCAAAAACAAAGAAATCAAACTGCGTCTCTATTTTCAATTAATAATATTACATAATTCAGTATAAGTACAAATTGAGGTTTAAAACTTCTTACTTAATATTTTAAATATCTCATGAAAACTATTCTTTTATTTCTATTATTATAAAAATGAAAGATTTAAGGTCAATTTAGATTTAATAGAATGTTAATTAGTTTACTCATAGACAGGACAAAAACACACATACATATATATATATATATATATATATATATATATATATATATATGTGTGTGTGTGTGTGTGTGTGTGTGTGTGTGTGTGTGTGTGTGTGTGTGTGTGTGTGTGTGTGTGTGTGTGTGTGTGTGTGTGTGTGTGTGTGTGTGTGTGTGTGTGTGTGTGTGTGTA
>JAPDSC010149565.1:0-11858 GCA_026290005.1 Latrodectus geometricus
TTCCTGTGATGATTCGAATAAAAAGAAGTGCGAACAGGTAAATTTCTAAATGGAGATCGAAATTTAACCGAAAATAAAAATAATTAAAGTTTATCGTATTATAGCTTGATTAATCAAGATTCCCCCATGAATGTCTGCAAAATATGAAAGTGATGGAGCCAAGGACCTAAGCATTGCTGGATCTCAACGTTTAATTATTACTTAACAGCAGTGAAGAAAATCATGTCGTGCATCTTAATAAACCTACAGCCCACATCAGAAGCTCTAAATTAAGATCATTTACAGGACAGAAATTAATTGCATAAATAATTCGACAATGGTCGTTACAGAGTAATATATCAAACTGACGATTGGCTTCAGACAATGATTTAAGCTGTATCACAGGCAAAAGTATTTTCAGTGAAATGGCTAACAAAGTATCTGAACCCCAGAAATTTCATGATTTCATTGTATTTACATATACTGTAACCAATATTACTATTCTGTTGTCATGATGTTAGCATTCGCGTGTTTGACGAGAAGATCACATTCGGCATCGTGTTATTGGCCCATCACGTCGAGTATCGAAAATTATATATTTTGCTTTTAGATACACGTCGCAATTATCTGTTCTTCACTCTGACGGCACTTATTACAATTATTACAATTATCGTTACATATAGACTGTATTTATCTGAGTATAAGGCTATTTTTTTCTTTGAAAATAGGTCTGAAAATGTGGAGCATCTTAAACCTAAATACTCAATTATTTATTGCATTCATTTCTGAAAATTTTCTCTATTCGGAGCTATAAGATTTTTTCTTGTATCCTTTCAGAGTGTTAAAGTAATACATTTGCATAGAGTTCAATGAATAACATGCACAGTCATCAACGTCATAGTTGAGTTCTTTTATACTTTGAAATGCTTGTCAATGACTTTTATGAGAGTGAAATTTCAACTTTTTTTAAAATTTATTGACAAGTTATGATTCAAAAATAACGTCAAGGATGTTGTAACATTCCATACAAGCTATATGTGAGTGCATATGATAAAGAAAAACCAAGTCAGGAAAGATTTAGGGCCATCCCAAACAGAGAAAATAATTAAAACTTGGCAAAATCAGGAAGAAGATCTAAAATGAGCAACCCACAGTAAACAATTCTACTAAAAGGAACTACACAATGACCTGAGCTTCAGTTGGTGTTGAATACTTGTATTTTATTTACTGACAAACGGGGTATTCATGGCATTATTTCACTTGATAAATAATCATTATCTACAAAATTGTTTATTCATCAAGCGAAAGCTATAACGAACTGATTGGGTGATTGCCGATTTTGTTGGGTCAACATAATTGTGTTCAATATTCGTAAAGAGAATGAGGAGTCAAATATTGATTAGAAGAGGTTTCAAGTTACTCTTCATTTAATTATGGAGATAAGTGCCTAGGTATTTCCCCAGATAGATTAGGTATTTGCAGACAATATACTTAAAATACTTTACATTTTTTAAAATGATCATTTAGTAATTTTTTTCCATTAAATTCCGAATAAACAAGGACATCTTATATCCTCAAATACACACAATAAAAATACACCTTGTTAGTTCAAAACATATAAATGAAGGATCACTTCTATAAATGCGTACAGTCCACTCAATTATTATCTGATGTTCATTAACTTAGTTTTGTTTTTACACTTAATATCATTTTTTTCAAAATTAAGAAAAATATCTGTTTGTAATTTCAGAAAATTATTTGTACCTTTTTGAATATTTTTTGGAAACCAAATTATTCTTAAAATCAATGATTGATCATCCAACTTTTCAATTATATATATTTATTTATTTTTCAGAAGCACCTGATCATCCAACGCATCTTGAAGTCGTACATATTTCAAGCAGAAGTATTCACATTCGCTGGACAGTGCCATTCAACGGAAACAGTCCCTTAGTACGTTTCCTGATTCTAACAGAAAGCGCAAAAGGTAAAAATGAAACTAATATTAGTTTGGGGAAAAAGTAATCCATTATTTTTTCGGTAGACATCTGTAGTGATCGATATCTAGGAAAGGTATCTATCAAACAATTTCAGATTTATGCTCGTTATAAAGGTGACATTTGACACTAATATATCCTCTTGCGGTTTTTTGTATAATTAATTCAGTTACGAGTACAAGGTTTTAAAAATGGCAGACAACAAACAGAAAATTCGATACATTTTCGTTTTTCTCTTGTGGCGGCGAAAAAGAGCCGGGTGGCTAAAATTGTGAAAGGTGTTTATCGTCCTATATAAGACTGTGACAACCAGTTACGTACAATTTTGGTTTCGTCGATTCCGTTAGGGTATTTTTGATGTTAGAGATGCACCTCGCATGTGGATACAGCATCGTCGAAAATGTCTATAAAATATCAAAAATGATCGAAGTTAACCGCATGTCAGCAGTCGTAACGCGCAAGACCTAAAAATCTACATGAAAGCTGTTTTAAACCTTTTTACAAAGTGAATCCAAAAGAAGTTACATAAAGTTCACGTAAAAATCATGGATTTCTTTTTCCCCAAATTAATATAATTGATAAAAATCATCATTTTTTTATTATATTAGAAATTAGTAAAAATTAACTTATTCCGTAAGCATAAACTTTATTATATCGTTTCCGAAACAAAACTTGAGGAAATTTATTGCAAAATTGTGATTCTCTAATTTCAAAGTAAAATTTTATGAGACACTAGCAGTAGCACTAGCAGCCGAGAAGACAGGCATATTATCCGCATGGCCGTAATGGATCGTGCAACCACGTCACGAGCCATGGGTCAATAAACGGGGTCGTTTGGAAGACAATAAGTGTCTGCACGAACAGTTCGACGACGTTTGCAGCAGCATGGACCCTCAGCTCGGAGACCATGGCTGCGGCTACCCTTGACGACGCGTCATAGACAAGAGCACCTTCTATGGTGTGATCAACGACGAACCTGGACGCACGAATAGCGAGACGTCATCTTTTCAGATGAATCCAGGTTCTGTGTACAGCATCATGATGGTCGCATCCGTGTTTGGCGGCATCGTGGTGAACGCACACTGGCAGCGTGCATTCGTCATCGTCATACTGGCCCATCACCTGGCGTGATGGTATGGGGTGGCATTGGATACACGTCTCGGTCACCTCTTGTTCGCATTGACGGTGCTTTGAACAGTGCACGTTACATTTCTGGTGTGTTACGACCCGTGGCTCTACCCTTTATTCGAGCCCTGCGAAACCCTACTTTTCAGCAAGATAATTCCCGACCGCATGTTGCCGGTATTGTACGGACCTTCCTTGATACGGAACATGTTCGGCTGTTACCTTAGCCAGCACGTTCTCCAGATCTTTCACCAATAGAAAACGTCTATTCAATGGTTGCCGAGCGACTGGCTCGTCACCAAACGCCAGTCACTACGGTTGATGAACTGTGGCATCGTGTTGAAGCTGCATGGGCATCTGTACCTATACATGCAATCCAATCTCTGTTTGACTCAATGCCCAGGCGTATAACTGCTGTTATTACTGCCAGAGGTGGTTGTTGTAGGTACTGATTTCTCAGGATCTATCCAGCCAAATTTTTTGAAAATTTAATCACTTGTTATTTATAGTAAAATATATTTGTCCAATAAATATCATTTTGTTATCTGCATTTCTTCCTGGTGTAGCAATTTTAATGTCCAGTAGTGTATAATCTATACTACTTTGTATAATAATATTTTGACAAATATTAAGTGTGATTAAAAAGGCTCATAATGTTTATTTCATAATATACAAAGTTTTAATAAACATCCCTTCAAATGATTCAGTAGTTTTGATATTTATTGGATTTTACATATAAATTGATAAAAGTTATTTGATTGAATGCCAAGAAATAAGTTTAATTGATTTAGCGTTGTCTTTTTCATAATGATTCATACAAAAAGTAGGGAAAAAATACA
Source organism: Latrodectus geometricus (assembly GCA_026290005.1). NCBI lineage: Eukaryota > Metazoa > Arthropoda > Arachnida > Araneae > Theridiidae > Latrodectus > Latrodectus geometricus. The sequence continues at coordinate 3,941 of JAPDSC010149565.1, forward strand.
CATTTATATCTCTCAGTCTGCACAACTGTTGTCTTGTACATATCAATTAATATTAACTTTTAATTTTTATTTCGTATTTTAAATATATATCTGTATTTAAAGATTATAATATAAATTTACTACACGAAAAAACTTGCAAATCCAAAGCAACGTTTGCAAATGTCTTTATTTTTACCCTCAAAATTAATGATCATCCTAAAATAAATTATTTTAAAATATATAGCATTATAAGAATACAATGAATGAAGGTCCTTGATAGGAAAATTATAGTTATGACTCTTATACTTTTTGTGATAATAAATCATTACGTAATGCCAGAAAAGCCTAAATGCATTTGCAATATGATATGATTTGGTATAGTTTATTTACATGTATATGACAAAAAAGTACTTCTACAATATATAATTGCTGTTTGAGCAATCTTTTTGTTCCAGTTATAGTTAATGAAAGCTGAACATTTTAAATAAATAAAATTTGTAATATCTGAAATTTCTCGTCAGTTTATTTATGATTTATTTCATTAAAAGGGTATGCTTATAGATTCTAAACACTTGAACAATATTTACTGTTGTCTGTAATGTAAATAAAATAATTATTTATCCAATAAGTATAATTACTAGAAAATTTTATTTTTATTATACTATTATTCCATATCATGAGTGCATAATTTTATAATTCAGTGAATTTGATGGAGAAAAAGTTAAAAATAATAGAAATTATAACCCTAGTACATAAAATATCTCAAATAAAATATTTGATGCAATATGTTTATCTTGCCCATTATTACATTTTGCAGCATTTTATGAACTTTAAAGCTTTAAAGTATACTCTATAATTCAATAATGGGAATGGTTTGTAAAAAATTAACATTTCATTTCAGAATTTCAAAAATAACAATGAAAATTTATTTTTCTAGAAAAATTTTGAACAGTCTGGAAATATATTCTCTTGAACTCAAAAAAACTTTCACTTTAGATATTAGTATAGAATATTAATTTCTCCGTTTTAAATAATGTCTATATTGGGAGTAATCATAATAGTATTCCATTTCACTTATCCTCATTACCATAGACACCATTTTCAGAATATTTTTATTGTTGAAATTTTCTAAAAGCAATTATTATATAAAAACAAGAATAAAAGAAACAGTATAAGTAATTACCAAGCAAGATAAAATAAACTGAAATAATTTCAGATTGTTAACCAATATTTTTTACATACTTGCATTTTACCTATATGCAAATTTTTTGTACTGAATATTTTTTTCTTTATATCTGAAGTATTTTCGAAAATTCATAGAATGTAGAATGTTTATTATAAAATCATATTGGAGAGTAAAAATGCAAATCTTTTACTGGATAAACTATTACAAGAATTATTTTATTTTATTCCATTTTCAATGCAAATTATTATCATATCGCGAAACGTTTAAAAATTGTCAAAATTCAAGTTAATCAATGCCAGAATTTATTTTGGTTTTAGACACAAATGAAAGATAAAAGATAAGATGAAAGAAAAAATGAAAGATAACCAAATATGAAATAGTTCCTTATGATTTAATATGCATTCTCAATGCCACGAAATTTCCAAAACTAATTCCTAGACTAATATTCGGCCTATAAGGGATTACATTAAAAATTTTTACTATGTTATTTATAACAATTCAATATACTCTTAGCTTTCTAATTCATTGCTTTTCAAAGAATGAATCAGTCGATATATACAAATATAAAATTTATAGTTAAGGGACGTATAATTTAGATTCTATTTTTCATTAATCATATGCATAATTTTACTGTCGTAAGTTATGATTGTGGTTACGTTGAGTACATATTATAATGGAAAAGCATCATATCACAGACGCAAATTAATGAAAAAAATTATTTCGAAATTATTTTATTGATTATTTATTTTATTTGTTTATACGAGTGATTGTTTTATTTAATTATACAAAAAATGTGTAATTCAGGAAACTAAAAGCTAAAATTTAAAGGATTGAAAATTTCAATCGAATTTTGATGGAATAACGGCATTATACTAGAGTGTGAATGCCAAAATGGCAACAAAACCGCTACTGCTTCTTACTTTCAGTTGAGCAGTTTGTGGATTCGATTCTCGCTTGGGGTATAATGACAGGGGATGGGTTTCAAATATGCTTTAAACTCTAGCAGTCAAACCATTCCGTGAGTAAAGTGAATTAATAACAAATTGAAAAAATAAATGACAGAAAAAAAATGGTAATAATTTTAAAAAAGTTTATTAATCAAACTACTGAAATTTTACAATAAAATATGACTATTACTATATATTATTGCAATATAGCTAAAGAAAGTATATATTTTCTGTTTATTTTCAGTTTTTTAATAATTTCATGCTTTTATTAAAAGCGAGTTTATTATTCACAAAAAATATTTCTGATCTAAAATAGAATAATTCAAATTTTATAAGTTTACAAAAATTAGATCAACAAAATGCTGAATCATGAAATACGAAAAAAAATGCTTTCGTATCTTTTATTTTAATAATGTTCATTTACTGTTTGGTTTTAAGTTTCTTAGTATTGACTTATTATTACGTAAACATTTTGAATTATAAATCATTTACTAATTACAGTTACCAAATTACAACATTATCTTTTTCATTAAAAAAAATTTACTTGTATTAAAACTGCTATCTTATCCAATAATTAAAAAAAAGGAGACATTTTATTATTTTTAATAAATATTTTTGATGTTATTTGAGAAGAAAATACTAACTAATTTCTGCCTTGGAAACAATCGAAAATATTTTCCTCAGCGTAATTTTATTCTGTTTTATTTTTGAATATTTAGGAATAAGGATGAATTTTAATTCACTTAAATCTATTAAATGGCTGTTTGAATTTATTATAAATTGAATTTATTATAAATTCAGACTATATTTGTTTCTTTACATAATGTGTATATTTTCAAATTATGTTTTTGTCAATATGTGTCTTTTTCATTCTCACTATGTATTCAAATTACATAAAAACTTCCATAAGAAACATTTTTAATTTCAATGAATTATTAAAAATATTTTATAAAAATTCTCATTAGATAGATACTACCTAAATATATTATTTTGGAAAAAATTTCATTTCCCTTTATATGGATCGTAGACAATATCATTTAAATATTTCATTCATTTTAAGTAGAAGCATTTTTGTGACAATAATTTAAATCATATTTATTTGTTATTTTTAAAAGTTCAGAATGAAGACAAAAATATTTCATAACCTAGTTCAGAAAATTTCATATTTATTGCACATCTATTATTTTCAATAGCATATTTCAAGAAACTGAAAGCTAAGAATTCTTTGTTTTTAGTTCATGTTTGGAAAATCTTTCTATCAGTGTACAAATTCTATCAAGTTCGAATAATCTACTCGAATAAAAAATATCTATTCTATTCAATATAATATCTATTCGAATAAAAAAAATATATAAATGTACTTTCGAAACTTTGACTTGTTTGACGTGTAGATGGCGCCACAAGCAAAATGTTAAAACTTTAAATTGAAATTACTTTGTTGTTAAATTTTTTATTTCAATTTACCTTAATAAAATTTTACTAAACTTAAATGTCATTCTCATAAAAACAAAATTAAATCAAACAAGAACAAAAAATTTTATGCACTAAAAAAATTTAACACAGTTTGATTTTCCAAAAATTTAGGAGTTAATGTTATACCAAAAATTTAGGTGAATTTGATATTATTTGGATTAATAAAATCTTGCCATTAAGTTATTTCTGTACTCTTGAATATCACTTACAAAAATGTTGAATTTTTCTTTAATGTAATAATTTATGTATTATAAGTTTTATATTATATTCCTAAATATTCTTAATACAATTACAGGGCTCGGAGTTGTCCTGATATTCCTGAAATTCCTGATTTTTTAAAAAACGTCCTGAAATGTCCTTATTTTTCAAAATAAATCCTGGAATTCCTTAATTTTTTATTACATTCCTTTGAAAGTTTAATTTCAATTAATAATTTTATATTTTTCAGTTGTAAATTTTTCTTTCAGTGGAATATATTTTTTCTTTCAACTGCTTTCTATGCAAAAAGAAAGAAAAAAATTTCCCCCTTTTTTGTTCTCTTTCAAACCGGAAATAGGGTTGCCATACATTCGTCTCCGCCTCGTTTTCAGCCATTGCTCACGCATGTCTGAAGTCAAAAAAATTTAGGTTTGGGTTTACCATTAAATTCTATTTGGTGCCTTTACAGACAAAGATTCTGATTTTAGTAGTGCACAACTATTTACAATGATATCGAAATTGTGAGAATTATTGGCCTACGTTTATGCACATGCTTGAAATGCTTATCGCGCTATTTTGAAAGATTTTGATGAGTGTTTTGAAAAATTTTTATTAGCAAGCTCAGAATTTTCTTTTCTGAAAACAATTTTTTTTTAAAAATGCCAAGGATAACGAAATTTTCCGACAAATGGTTGGAACTGGAAGATGGGAATAAAAGCCTAATCAAGATATCGTGCCGAAGTGTTGACGATGTTCATTCTGTGGAGTGCTTCGTATGCAAAAGCAGATTCAGTGTTTCAAATATGGGTTTTAGACAAGTGCTTGCGCATGCAGATGGATTAAAACACAAAAAAGCTGTGAACTGTTACAAGAATCAAACACTATTTACTATCAAGTCATCAACTTCATCTGAATCCTCGACATCGACTGTAGTAGTGAATAACAAATCATGGCTCCCCAAAACGACATCAGAGAAAACCATTAAAGCTGAAACCATTTTAGTTTTAGTGGCAATAAAAAATAATTATTCTTTTTCATCTTTGAATGATTTAGCTAACATTTACGGAGAAATTTTTGATGATTCCTCCATAGCAAAAAATCTCAAATTATCTGACAAAAAAGTAAGGTATATGATTAATTTTGAATTAGGTCCGTATTTCAAAACTCTTTTGTTTCGGGATATCGGCACTTCATATTTTGTTTTACTTTTCGATGAAACTACTACAAAACAAATAAAGAAACAGTTGGATATTTACATCTCATATTGGTATGATAAACAAGGTAAAAATGTCATTTGTTACCTCGAATCACATTTTTAGGGCATGCTGAAGCCAATAAAATTGTAAAAATTTTATTAAGTTTTATTCAAAATAATGGTTTGAATTTAGAAAAATTAATGCAGTTGTCAATGGATGGACCAAGAGTTAATTTAGCTGTTTTAAAGCAAATAAATAGTGAACTGAGTAAGCAAAGTTTACCAGTACTAATTGATTTGGGTACATGTTGCTTACACATAATCCATGGAGCACTGCGTAAGGGTATTGATAAAATTGATTGTAATATTGATGGATTTGCTATAGATATTCATCAATTTTTCAAGCTATCTCCTGCAAGAAGGGAAGATTATCATTCCTTACAGTTAGAAATACTGGAAGAAACTTTAGCTAGACATAGTTTCCTTCGTCATGTTGAGAGCCGTTGGTTAACTTTGGGCTCAGTTTGTGAGAGAATTGTTGAGCAATATGATGTTCTAAAGGAATATTTCATTGTTAAAATACCTAAAGAGTCGAAATCTCCTCTTTCTGATAGACATCTTCGGATTATAAAACATTTGAAAGACCCTAAGACTCTGGCATATCTGCATTTTGTTTCATTTTTTTGTAAAACTTTTGAACCTTATTTACTTCTAATGCAAAAAGTCGAACCTTTAGTACATGTGATGTACAGTAAGTTAAATGAACTTGTTCGCAGTATTATGTTTAAATTTTTAAACCCAGAAGAAATCTGTGAAAAAAATGGAGTAAAGTTGCTACAAATTAATGTTGATTCAGGAAAAAATTAGTTAAATTTAAACAAGATTGAAGTAGGTCATGGTGCAAAAGCAATGCTGGAAGAACTTACTGATAAAACAACATTTCTACAAAGTATTAGAAGCTGCTACATAGCAACTTCAAAGCATTTGCTTCAAAAACTTCCTATAACAAATCCTTTACTCAAAGATCTCCAGTGTTTGTCTCCTTATAATAGAAAAAAGGAAGAGTCTAGGAGTTCATGTAGCAGATTAATTCAACATATTCCTCATGTGAATAAAACTTCTTCAGATTTTGATAAGATGAATGAAGAGTGGATTCTTTACATGTGTGAAGATGTGACTTTGATTGTGAATGATTATGATAATGATCAAAATATCTGTAAATATTGGAATGCTGTTTTCAATATAAAAGATGCTGGTGGTTATATAAAATATCCTACTCTCTCTAGAGTGGTTAAAGCATGTTTGTCGTTATTGAATGTAAATTCCCAACCAGAAAGAGGGTTTTCAACTAACAATTATGTTATGACAAAGGAGAGAGCTTCTTTATCGGAATTAACCGTTCAAAGTTTACGGATTTGTCATGATGTTATTCGAATGCATGGCAATTCTGTTTCCTCCATTCCCTATACCAAAGAAATGATGCATTATATTCAGAAATCTCATGCAGAATATGCATCATATATGGAAAAATCAAAAGATGTAACAGAATTAGAGAAGAAAAGAAAGGACGAGGAAGATGTAGAAGCTACTAGTGAAAAAAAGTTTAAACAATCGCACCTATTAGAAAAAATTAATGAACTTGAGGAAGAAAAGAAAAATTTGCTTGATAATCAGTGTGTAGCTCAAAAACTTTTGGATGATGCAACTAAAAAAATAGCATGTGCTATCAGTGATGATAATATGAGTAATGTGAAAGTTGGACAAATGATGCTGTCTGTTGCTAATGCAGAGATTGCATCTGGGAATGATAAATTAAAAAAGTGCAGTATTAAGTTATTGGAATTAAATGCTAATGCATCCAGTTCAAAATGAACATTATTCAATTATACATAAATTAACTGTTAATTTAAAGCATTTATCATGTAACTTGTTAATTTTCAGAAAATGTTCAGTATAATAAGTTTAAATTTCTGTATTATTTTTCATATTGTTGTATTAAAAATTAAAAAACTCAGAATTTATTAAATAGTTTATTCCTTTCTAAAATGTGTTTTATGCATAAAACAGAAATTAATATGTAAAAGTGTGAGAATCGAAAGCACTTAGACACAACATCCGGCCACACCTTCCTCCCCTTTTCTTCGAGACCAAAAGAAAAGGTTAGCGGAATGATTACAGAGAGGGGTATGAAACAGAGTATACATGTCTCTGGAACTTGCAACTTCTGTTTTGGGTATCCTAAGCCATCGGGGATCGTTATGATTTGGAGACGTCAGTCTCATAATAATCTATTTGTTTAGGCTTCTTAAGCCATCTTATATAAGGGATATATTATTGGAGGCACCAGTCTCATTATTTACGAATAGTTAATTGTTTGGGCTACTTTAGCTAGCTTCATTAGTTAATTATGTGTGTAAGAGACGCCAGTCTCAAAAATATATCTATCGGCTTCTCAAGCCATGTGATAGATTTCAAATGCTTGTTTTGTGTTGTGATGCTCTAGAAAAATAAATTAAAATTAGCATCTGTAATTTTCTTCGCAATTATTTCACCCGAACCTATGCACTCTGAATTACCATTATCGGATTACCAATTCAAAATAGAACGTTGGGAACTTTACTAAAAGTAACATTGGTTTTCTTTAATTATTGAAATATGTCCTGAAAAATGTCCTGATATTTCTTGAAAATAGTGTCCTGAAAAAAAAAATTCTGTACTCCGACCCCTGCAATTATACTCAAATAATCAAGAAATTAAAGAATATATATATGTATGGGTTTTTCGAAACCACTGTACAGATATTCAGGGATTTTTTTTTAATTTTGTTTGCATATTTTTTATTTATTTTATTGCTTCAATTATTTTAATGTTGTTTAATAGATTTTTCAAGTGTTTGATCAAATATTAGTTTTTTTTTTTTTTTTTTTTTTTTTTTTTTTT
>JAPDSC010149577.1:0-30675 GCA_026290005.1 Latrodectus geometricus
ATATGATGGCATGTGTTCAGTTGCAGATGTGTTAAGTAAAGAAATAGTGATGGGGGTGGACGACGATTCACTGATAGTTTCCCGGATGTCCTCGTGCATCTATGACGCGGTAATGAAGTCTAGTAGCCGTTAGCGCGATTGCTGCCTCCCCCTTGAGGAATAGCTTGTTGATGGCCGGGGTGATTGGAGTTACGATGTCTTTATCGAAGCGATTCTTTCTACTGATGTTTCTAACAATGGTTCAGAAATAATTATATTATTAACTAAAAATGAGATTTTGTTTATTAATAATGTGATTTTAATAAATATTTTAATGCTTTTTTTCGTCATCAATATAAGTAATTCAGAAGTATGCTCAAGTGACAAATACATTCTAACTTTCATTTTAATTTTTATACAATCTGTTTATAAATATCTTGTTTTCAATTTAAAAATGAATTTGTAATGCGTTATGACACAAGCACGCTATTACAAATACGTGTTTTAAGCTATACTGAGCAGGTAGCCTAATGATTGACGCTCTGGTTTTGGTTCACTCGCTCATGGGTTCAATACCCATCTGGTGGTTTTTTTAATGGTTGGGAATCCAACTTTAAATTACAGATGCCGTTCTCAACAGCTTTAGTGTGAATTGAGCAACAAGCAAGAATTTATTAGTTAAGTCAGCACAATTCTGGAGTGAATAAAAATCTTTCTCTTTTAGTCACAAAAGTTCCTAAAATAATATTTAAAAACCAAGTGACAATACTTGCCATATTTATTTTTTTTATAACATTCCAAATATTCAAATTTGCATCAATATCCATAATGGGGCTAATATAAAAATCAAATCATGCCATTTGATATACAATTGATATAAAACATGAATATTACAAATGTCCTTTTGAAACAATTTCAGTTTCAAAATGGTGTGAATTGAAATATAAGCAACTTTTCAGAGCGCTCATATTAATGTCAATAAAGATAAATTAATTACAAACACAGTAATCAAAATTTCAAAATTAAACCACTTATTTTAAGTTTGTCAAATATTAACATTATAATATAAGTTTCTTTAGATTTCATTTAGGTATATTTATTTTAATCCATTACGAAAAATTCGGGGCAGAAATAGAATAAGAATTTATTAATAGAGATAAAAATTGAAAGGGGGTGGAGCAATATTGTTAGCATCCAATAGCCGTCTAGCAATCGAATGACAGATTCACCGTCACCTAGTAGTAAAACGACGCTCTTCAGAGGGGATGATCCCTGGTTTGATTCAAGCAACTGTTGAGCTTCAGCCTTTTGCATACATGACTGTTGAGGTGGAAGCTTGAGAGATTTCAAATTTTTGCGACACGTGATCTATGAAAAGATTGGCAATTTACAATGCGGATATGAAAATGTCTTACAATTTTATGTCATTAGGCGATCTATTATGCTGGGCAAAAGCAAAAGAATGAAAAGAATAATTCAAAAATAGAGTTTATAGCTTTTTACCTTATTTTTTTTAAACTATGTGAATTTGATGAATTAATAATGTATCATTATGTTTTAATTATTATGCTTATAAAAAACATAAACTTTAAAAAGTAGTTTCATATAAATATATGTATACACTACATACGTTCAAATATATATATACATATATTTGAACGTATGTAACACACACACACACACACATATATATATATATATATATATATATATATATATATATATATATATATATTAAGTAAGATGTAATTATTAGAAGATATTAAGATAAAACAAAGAAGCTATACAATTTAATACCAATAAGACAAAATCAAGAAAAACAATATAATATAATATAATATAAATGCAAATAGGGAAAAATTATATTAAGAATTATAACCAAGAAAAACAATAAAATAATATTATATTGTTTTTCTTGATTTTGTCTTATTGGTGTTAAATTGCATAGCTTCTCATTTGTTTTATCTTAATCTTCTAATTACATCCTACTTCGTTTATATAAAGGCATTTCTCTCAATAGCCGCTTTTGCGCTGGTTTGATTGCCTTTAATATTTGTTGATAGATATTGTTGATATATATTTGCTTTCTATTTTCTATTCATTGTGTTTACTGCTTTTTATTATATTATATTATATATATATATATATATATATATATTTTGAAGCCATATATCTTTGTCCTTTATTTGAAAATAAAATAATTCTATTTCACGAGCTGTAAGAATTAGATAAAAAATGCATATGAATTTTGCTAAACTTAGATTATTATGAAATTCATTTTGTAAGGTGATTCTCAACTTCACCAAAAGCATGATTTTTTAGAATTGCAGACGAACTCTCCCATATCTGTTTGAACAAAGTGTGTTGTGACAAATGATAAATGTGGAATTTTCTGAAGAAAGATAAAGTAAACCAGAATAGAATATGATTCCATTGAATTCTTGAGAATTCTATTTTCTGCTGCTGGACACGATGCGTTTTCGACCCTTCTCCTATTATACCAGGTGTTGGGGGTGCGAATACCTGGAACCGGTTTATGGACACATGAGGGAGTAGAGAAGAAAGGAACAAGGGAGTGAAGCTGCCACTGGTCACTTTGTTACGGACTTGACAAAGTGGACAAATGATAAAAGTCAGTTGAGGATTTGGAAAAGGAAAATGTCCACAATCTTCCTGTCCCACCTGCAAAGGGTTCTCCAGCCCTTTTCTTCCCAGTTCTTTTGAAAGTTGTCGTGAAAAGTCTCCTGCCAAGAAAGGAAAGGTGAGTCTTGTTGTTAGAGAGGGTCTGATTATAGCATCTGGACGTACAGGACTTGATTACAACAAGGGAGGGCCCAAGGTCTGATTATAAGGCATCAGAACACACTTCGTTTGTTATGGTCAGTCTTGGAAGCTGTCTTTTCAAGAAACTTTCAAAAATTGGTTTTACAATAACGGAAAAGTATAATTCATCTGGTTTGATTAGTAATGTGTTTTTTTTTACAATGGGAGTGTCAAAGCTTCAAAATGAGCTTTCGTGAGAATAATTTCTGAGCCGTGAAAGCTTATTATCACGGCCCTTACGTAAATCGCCAAATATTTTTTTTTCCATAATGCTGACAGAGATTAAAAAAAAAATTCTTTTCATGACAGTAGTTTGTAACTAAGGATTATTCCCATAAAAAAATTTTCATATCATTGGAATAATCTTCAGTCATAAAAATTATAAAAAAAATACTATTGTATGCATAAAATATCATAAAGAAAAGTAGATATTACTTGATTTTTACTGCTTCTACAATAAACCACCAAATCATGAAAAAATTAGCTAAAAATATGTACACGAAAGGTAAATATCAACATTTTATGATTAACGTAAACTTTCAACATCTATTTGTTAAATTTAAAAAAAAAATTTGGTATTAATTTTTTTTTCATTTAAACATTGTAAAACAAAATATTGACAAATTTCAAATAAATAAGAATTAAGGAACATGCCGTTCCATTTTTTCTCTAAAAAGAGGCATTATTAGGCAATCAAATATGCTTAAGATACAAAAAAAAAAAAAACTACCAAAAAAAAGGAGGACATATGAAAGTTGCAAGCTATATATATGAGTAGTTCCAATTTGGCTATTATATTTTCACAATTTAATATTATTTATTATGCATTTTCATATATAGGCACATTGGCACTTAGTTTTTTTCATTCATAGAATTATAAGTTCATAGGATACACCAGAGCATTGAAACCATGAATTTATCGAAAAATCCAAAACAAGTCCTCTTTATCAGCCCCTAAGCAGGGAAGTAGATGTTCAGGGGTAAAATGCTTGATATCGCTTTTCCTGCCCAGTGCTTAAGATCTTATTGCTTTGGTTAATGCAAAGGGATTTCAAGTGTCCACTTATGAGTCTGGATAGAACTGTCAGCTGCACAAGACAACACTTAAAAGTGATAGCAATTCCTGGTTGCTTGCCACCATGACAATCACGACTAGGGGGAGGACATCAGGGTAACAGATTTGATTTTTGAGCTGATCCCCAAAAAAGTCTGGGTACTAGACACCACTTTATTGCATCTAATTTACATAAATAAAAATTTCTGAAATTGAATATTTAAATTTGTGTTTCCTCGGTAGAAACAAAACTTTCTCCTTTCGAAAAACTTAAACTTTTGTGTAATTTATAAAAGAGAGCATTTTCTTAGAAATTATGAATACATAAGTTATAAACGTGTTAAGTCAATCAACTTCCACAGGTCATGACTCCAGTGAAAAATCATTTACTTTAGTTTCGGTGGAAAAATTACAATTTGGAAAAATAGTGATATTTACGATGACATTATTTATTTCAACATATTCACTTTCAAAAATAGGGAATGTTTACAGAGATTTGTCTAAAATGCTAATTTGCACCGCACAATAAAATCTCACTTATAGATAGATGAATGTAGAAAAATATATAAATGGAATGTGGTGTCATTAAATATTTAGGTTATTTTTATCCGCATTACAATGCAATACTGATCATCGGCTCCTTTGAAAAGCCGAAAACTCGTTCGCTGTACTGAAAATTCTAAATGAAACGTAGCCTTTGTTTCAAGTTAGCTTACAAGCCAATATCATGTTGCAAATTTCACTCTAATTTATGCAGCTGCTTTCAGTTCAATCCCAACCAACTAAGGAATAAACCGAATAAGAATTTTATTCGAGTAGGCAATTTTGTGGAATAAAATTATCATCATAGATAGTGTAATTTAACTTTAAATTGTAAAAAAATCTAATTAAATAGATTATGCAGAGTTATTTTCTGTTAATTAGTTTTAGCATCAGTGCAATTACTGTTTTTATTAATGCATTTATTTTTAATTATAGTTTTTTTAAACATTTTATTATTTAGAAAATATTAAATTCTTTTTATACGCCTTTAATATGATTTTGTTAACAACTGTGCAATACAATATTTTTATACTTATTAATATTATGAAATAAAGAAATACACTTTTCTTAGTGTATGTATGCTTTGAAAATCAATACTAGAATTGGCAAAGTTCTAAAAAAATTAATTTTTTTTTTTTTTGCATTTTAATTATTTTAATATATTATTTTATAGTGCCCGGTATAGTTAAGTTTTAAAATATTTTTATCATTAAATCAAAATATAACCAATTAAATGTTACTGAATATCGCAGTTATTGCATCTTCTGCAAGGAATTATTTGCGAAGAATGTTGCCTGAGAGAAAACGCTCCAATGAGAACCGCAACACCCAAACAACACATTGTTATTGAGACCGTTTTGGCGGCAAAGAAATGACCGCACACCTTTGGCGATCATTAACATCGCCAGGTTCTATCCATGGCGTTTGTATCCTAGCAACCCCAGATTCATACAAGACCCAGCCATCAGCTCGGTCGGTCGTAAGGTATTGCAGATTCCCCTTCGATTGCACTAAGCGTTTTCCCCCTTTTGGAAGCGCGAAATGTCCGCAGGACAAAGAGAACTCCGTTACTTTTAATCGAATTATTTTCTTGGAAAAATATTTTTTTTCCAAGTTTACATTTTAATTGCTGATTCATAAAAATTTGGAGAAGCAGAGTGATTGATTATATGTTAATCAGCAATTTTTCAAAGATTAAAACTATGTAAACGAAACCGATATATGTGATTTATAAAAAATTATGAATTATCAAATTGCATTGCGTAAAAAAGACTTTATTGATAGTGGTTGAAACAAAGAATTGTGATATGCGAAATATCCACTATCGATATGAATGGCAAATCGATGAATTACAAACACTAGTAGAAACCTAGAACAATTGAAGATGCAAATGCTCCGTCTACAAATCATTTTATTTTTATGTTTATTGTGTTTCGGGGGTGTGACAGCGTGGTTTAATTTGTTCGTTGGAAGAGCAGAAGGCAAAAGAATTTTAGGTAAGTTCCAAAATATTTATGTTTGAAATTAAGGTTCAGTTGTGTAATGTATATTAATGGGAAATCAATATTTTATGGCGAATGGCATGACAATTTAAGAAATAAAAAAAATAGAAAATATTAAGTTTTTCATTAAATGATTTCCTATCATTTGGTTTTCTTAACAAATTATAATCATTCTTTAAAATCGGGAGAAAATGTTTCTTCGAATGAATTTCAGAACAAATTAAGGGAGAAAGAACACTAATTTCAAAAGAAATAAAATTGTAGAAAATTTCATTTCCCTGATAAAATATATATAAGTTAATAATTGCAAAGCGTAATGTTTTATTTATTTCTTTTTACAACAGAAATTTTCTTTTGAATATTTTGGAGTAATTGTTTTGCAATAATTTACCGCATTTAAATAATAAACTTATAAAATTCCATCGGTATTTAAAATTGAATTTTCTATGAAATTTGCTTTATTGTTTACAAAGCAACCTAATTTTTATGTTTAAAGCTTGTAGTTTTCAGTACAAATCGTTATTATTTTGTATGACCTTAATATTTCATATCCACTTTGCATTATATATAAAAAATATAAATAATTGTAATTTAATTTATTTTGAAAAATTCGTGCGATATAAACTTGAAGTACGTTTATTGTTACATTACTCAAACAAATTGTAAATAATTTTATTATTCTAACAATGATATTTCAGTATTTATCAGTAGATGTTTCTCTTAAACGATGAGAGAAACAAGACATAAATATAAAAATCAAGAGAAAAATATTATTTTAGTAATTTAATAGAAAATAACTATCGAAACAGATTTAATATAATTTTCGAATTATTATTTAAAAATTGCTTTTAAATATTTTTTATTGATAATTACTTTACTTGATTAATGAGAAAAACATGACATTAAAAATTTTAAAGAAAATATTATTTTGGTTACAAAATATGTATTCAATACATATTCTTAATAATACATAGATATTTTTTAGAATTAAAAAAATATTTCAAATATTCATCTCAGAAAATAGTTATCAAATTACATTCTGCACAATAAAGAGAAATCAGTTATTTTATTTTCCTTTTCGCCAATTTAAACCAAAAATAGTTCTGAAGAAGCAGAAATATCAGTCAAGATCATAGAATTCGGTGTGGAATTCAATACGTGAACTTATTTTCCTCCGTGATAAGAAAATTTCGAGATGTCTAACAGTAACTTTTGTGTACAATCTCGACAATAGTTACCATAAATACTTCGTAGCACTTGTAAAGGCGAGGGAAACGGTCTGAGAGGCGTGGCGACGATCTCGAGTACGATAAACACACACTCCGGCTTCCCTCCCTATGGGGGACGGCTCCAGCGAGCTGTTTCGTCGGGGTGTTTTCATGCTTTTTTTGTCGCTTTATTTTTCTTGCCCAGTGCTTGTGGTTTATTTTTCAATAGTAAACACATTTCCAAACCACT
The DNA here is from genome assembly GCA_026290005.1 of Latrodectus geometricus. Taxonomy (NCBI): domain Eukaryota; kingdom Metazoa; phylum Arthropoda; class Arachnida; order Araneae; family Theridiidae; genus Latrodectus; species Latrodectus geometricus. Next base: position 7,360 of record JAPDSC010149577.1, read on the forward strand.
GATTTCCCCACATTTTATGGAGCGTGTTAACTCTATTTCTCGCTTAATTTTGGAACTATTAAGTTGGAACTTGCGTGTACAACTAACACTGTTTGTGTACTTAACTGTTTGTAATATTTTAAACGCTTCTTTAAAACAGTGCAGAAAAAAAAGTCTTTTATGCTAAGGACCAGTAAAAGTTTTCAGAATTGTCCGGAAATTGTAAAAATTTTGCTTTGGCTATATATATATTTATTTTATAAGATTTATATATTAATTATAATAGAGAAATAAGTTAAATGTGTAATTGCTTTCAAAAATGCTGTTGTTTAAAATTTTCTTTCGGAAATTATGCTTAAAAATTGAAATATAAGCAAATTAAAGCACAGTGATTGCTCGCATTTAGTATTGAATTATGTTGCGAGGTTCCAAATAAGAATGCACAAGAAAAAAAAATATTATTTTAATAAATATTAATATTGAATATAAAGAGTTCTGTATTTTGTGCAGGTATATAATCACGTCGTAATATAATGATTAGTGGTGTAGAATTTTAACATCACATTTTAAATAATTTTCCCTTAACAATAATAAATAATTATAGTTTATCATCGACAATAAATAATAATAATATTCACTTAAATATAACTATAGATATTGATAGAAATTTTAATAATTATAGTAAAATTACATATTTTAACATGAGAGAACCATTATCGTATGGAAATAAAAAGTAAAACAATTGTTTTGAAATGAAGTGAAATAAATTCATTAGAATTTTTTTTTTAATTTTTTTATGCGTTTATTTTGACTGTTTATACATTTTACAAATTACGAAAGCAATACCTTTTCTTTATGTATTAATATTTTCGATGAATTGGCTATAAGTGAAATGTGTGGTATGCTTTATAACGCCATTCTTATTATAGAAGTTATTATTTTAAATGATTATAATATTTTGTAGCATTTATATCCACTAAAGAAATTTATAGTATTTGCTTGTTCTATTAAGTTCTAAATATAAAAGTAATTCTCGAAACAATGTAAAGTTTGACTTAAGTTGACACACAGCTTTTAAGTGATTATATAAGTCACTTTTATGTATAAATTAATTTTTGTCTTGCGAAATAATCAACATGTAAATAAAATGTAATATTTCAAGTGCTGCAATATAAAATAATATGTATTGCGTTTGTATTTAAATAAAGAATTAAGAGAGCTTGTTAAATTTTGCCTTATTACTAAATGGGGCTATAGTAATATAAATAAAACAAAAACGGAAATTCAAACCATTAATATTCCTAACATTTTTCATTTGTAATTTTTTATACTGATTATCTTGTATTCAAACCAAATGCAGCTTTTAGAAATCATAATTGCTTAATTATATACATTCTTTTAGTAATTGTTAGTTAAATACTAGTTATTGATGCTAAGAATATCTTTGGAATTTTTATCCAGAATATTTATTCTAATGAATATTTATATCACGTTCTAAAATATGATGCTAGAAAATAAATACTGCCGCATATTTTTAATATTAATAGTAATAATGATATCAAATGCAAATTGGAGAATTATGTAAATCACGAAATTGGAAAACAAGACATTTGTATTTCTACCTGTTGATTTCTATGAGTTCTGAAAATGACATGTGATAATATGACATAGATGTATTCTCAGAGACCTTGGGGTTATTTCAGATTACAATCCTTACTACAATTTGGATTGATTTCTAAAGATTTCCTTTCATTGTTATTACCCAGTTACGCTGAATTCAGACTTAATTCAGTGACGCTACTGAATAATAATAGAGCTCACCATTGGTCCGAGACCACTGAGCATTAGGTCGGAAATCAGCAACAATGAAATTATAGAGGGATGCTATGCAACAAATGCTCATTAGAATCAACATTTACGTAATGACATTAGCCTCGTTGCCATAATGACAATTGAAACTATGACTCTCGTCGGATAACTCTCATGATTCGACTCCTCTTATCCAATGAAAAACATTGACGCGCTAGGGGTTATCCTACTGTTTTCAACCTGTTGATTGGGTGTTCCATTAATGGTTTTTTGGTAATAACATATTTTAAGTAATGAAAACGATAAGTTGCGACATTGGAAAATTGAGTTTATGTCCTTAACGATCAATTTCTATTCTGAAAAATTATTTGAACAAACGATTTTTTGTCATAGCTATTTTTTGTGGCAATGTAATTTATTTGATACAAAAAATGAAATGTTGTCAATTTATTTCTTTATGTTGTACTTCATAATCATATTATTTAATGAAGTTTTATTATGTATTGAGTTGTTTATTCCATTGAAAGGTTTTGAATTTATATTTTTCATTAAGTCTTATGTAAATTATATTTTTGACGATATTAGATTGTTCTTTGATTAGTTTACTTTAAATTTATTAAGGGGGATGATTTTCAAAAACTGGAAATTTATAAAAGTTATTGAATTTAAAACTTTAAGATTTCTTAACTCACGCCTAGAGTTAAAATAAGATATTTATTTCCTTTTGGTATTAAGTTTTACTTTGGATTTAATATTGGCATCGAAAGTATGTTTATATATTCATTGTCTTAAATATGCGCTTGTATTGACATTCTGAAAATTACCAATTTAAATTTTTTAATTCTAGTTATAATTTTTGGCTTTTGTTTTTATTATATCAAACTTAAAAAAATAAAGCTTGCAAATCAATTAAAAATTGCAACTTTAATATAAATCATCACAATTTCAGCACGCATTCCATTGAAAATAGAAACATCTGAAATAGTTCTGAGAAAAAGCTTCTCTTATTTTTTGTCAATTTCATTCTAATTTCTAGTTTTTTGTGCATTTACTGTGACATATTGAGGGTAAACAATCTTTCTGTATTTAACGTTACATTCAACTGATTATGTCCATCCTGGTCGTATAATAACGGACAAGAAATATCTCATCCACGATAAAGACTCTCACCTAAAAAATGAAGGACAAAAGTAATGAGACGTGTACACTTGAAAACATGGTCCAACGAAAAACAAAAGACTGGAAATAATAGCTTTAAAAAAAGAGGAATTGCTTAGAAATTATACCTACTGTGTCCGCTCGTAATTTCTGTCCAGTTCTTTTCTTAACGAGTTGGTAAAATAAAGCTGGCGTAGCCAAGAAATGGAACTAAAGAATTTCTTCTTTCTTAACTGGCAATACTCTCGTTTTTTGTCATTTTTTTCATTCTTCAGTTGGCAGCACAGTCTGGGATTCACACGCTTAGAACAAATAAATAGTAGCAAAAAAATTTTCCTCAGAAATAAACTAGAAAAGTACTGAAACAATTCTTGAGAAAGTACTTCCAACTGTTCTTTGTTTTTGCTTTGAAACCGTTATTTTTTATCTATTCTTTCGGAAGGTTTAAGAAATCGTCTGCTTTTTTTTGTTGCTGCCAGATCCTTTCGACACTTCGTGAAAAATGTTTAAAGAAAAGTAGGTTTTTCTCTGAGGAAGAATATAACAAGTATGGTATACGTTTGATCAGAGAAAATATCTGTTGGAATAAAAATGTGAATTTAAAACCTGAGCAAATAATATGCATGTTTTTATTTTAAACAGCAGCACATACGCCATAAATTCTATTTTATTTTACAAATATGTTTTACATTTATGTTCAATTTTCGTAAAATAGATACATTAATAAAAATTTATGCATTAATGATTCCTGAATAATTTTATATTCCAAGGAGTTTATATACACATAAGACATTGCTCATATACTTTTCAATAAATTTTAGTAAAGAAACAATTATTATAATTTATGTGTCGAATTTTGATTAATTAATTGAATGATAATATTATTTAAATGTGATATTTCTGAATTATGCTTCATAATACTTAGGCATAGTTTAGAGGTTGTTGCCGGTTTTTCCTCATAAAAAATATAGTACTCCTCTCAATTAAATAGGTTTACTGCTCTGTCCTGGCATTAGACTATAGTTAAACAATCAATTAGCTTGTAGTTTTTCGTATCCTGCATTTCTACGAAACAGCTTAAAGCTTATCCTGCTTCGAATTTTGTTAAATGGAGAAATTGTAAAATTTCTTTTTCAGCTTTTTTCTTCTCACTAACATAAATATTTGGCAGTTATTAAAGTTTACAAAAGCAGCATAAAATTAAATATTTTCTGTTTCCTGATTCTGTTATATTTAACAATCGCAGTGCTAGATTTTTTTGATATTTAACTAAATACAAAAATCGTTTCTTTTTCGCCTTGCATATTTCTGGAAACATTTGGCGCGAAGCACGACGGGATTAATTGCGAATTCCAATCGCAGACACGATTGCGCCATCGATATGGGACTATCATTTGCCATCTGGCAACATCCCTGACATGGAGATGCCCGAACATTTATCAGTTCGAGCAATTCATTTCCGTTTATGGCATGAATTGGTTTCGATATGAACTGGGAAAAGTAACAGCGTGTACGATTGCGAGTCACGCAACTGGAAATACAAATTATCCAATTAGCGTCGATAATTCTACAAGAATAGTGATACAAGTGATAATTCCTTACAGTAAATGCTCTCATTTTTTTTTTCTTTATTCCTCAATTAGTACCACTCGTGAGAAATCGGAGGATTTATAGAATCATAATCATCCCTCATATACTCGTGTAAATAAATACATAAACTATTTTATGGTAATATTGTGATTATTAATGCTATTATGGAAATAAAGTCATTATTAATCTCTCCGCAATAATGTAAGTTATTATAATATTATTTTTATTGCGTGATTATTGAATAAAATTAATGTACTGATTATGATATTAAATCAAAATATCATGAGCAGATTTTTTTTATGTATTTATAAAATTAAATATTTTCATGGACTGTTATTTTCTTTGTATATTTATAATTTAAATATAGTTTTTGATGAAACGCAACGTATTTATAAGAATGTAATAATAAATGTTTATATAAAGTGTGTTCATACGACTCAATATTTGTTTAAAAAAATATTACGTAATACTTTATTTAGTCTAGTATTCTTTAATAATTGGTAAAAAAATAAATTGTAATAATATGATATTGTAAAAAATAGCTCTTACACACAAATTTTTCTTTATTATACTGATTTTATTTCACCGCGAGTCGTCTTAGTCAAAATTACTGTAAATAAAAAATTATACATATTTATTTAAATGAGCTATAGAAACAGCCATTTTTAACCGAAATCAACCAAATTTTGTATGAAATGTTTCATTTTTAAGAATTACTACATTTATCTGTTTTGAAATTTACATAAAATGATTATTCTCTATTAGAAATATAATGTTTGATATATTTTTAATTGGATTTTTTTTTCATGTGTGATTTACTTTAAAGCTACTTTATACAGCTTATGCAACCCAATCTTATGAAATGTTTACAGTAATTATTTGTTTTAAACTTAAATGATCATATTGTCACCCGCAAAATTATTTTGATTTGCTATTTTTCGTATTTGTGCAAAAAATCCCATGGCGAAAATGCGCTTTAGGTCCCCTACTTGGCGCGTTTTCAAAATCGCCGATGCCATGGCGAAAATTCTACCGTTATTTCAAAGTGAAAAACAAAACATTCAAAGTCTAAAACAAAAGAATAATTAATGAGTATGCGCGAAAAAGCGCTTCAAATTCGCGAGTTGGTGAAGTAGGAAACCTAAAGCGCAATTTAACCAATCCCATATTGTTCTTATGCCTTTAACATTATTTTATTTCATATTATAAATAAGTATTGTCTTGCCTTTCCGCTGTGATGTAAAAAATAATCATATTGGAAAATTTTTCAAAATTTATGTATGAAATCAATTAAAATTCGTTGAGTCTCCATTTTTCACGCGAATTTTAACCCATATCCGTTTTATTTTTGTCACTAATTGTTTCATGAAATTCAGTCTCATTCTCTAACTACCAACAAACAATCTTAAACTATTTTAAAAACTTTAAAAGTTTGGCGATTGAATTTAAATAGTTGGCAATAAAGATAGATTAAAATTAGAAGTATATGAGATATCGTCAACATAGTCTGAAATATTAAGCCTTTGACGAATATTAAAATTATGCATAGTGTTATTAGTTTTTTAACTTTTGAATGTTACAGAAGTATACTGAAACGTAATATTGCAATTTTATCTAAATCAGTGACAATTCTGTTTCAACTTATGTGGAAGACCTTTATCTATAATCTAAGATACAAATTACGTGTTCCACCACGTGTGTCTATGTCTATCCGTAAAAATATAAATTCAAATATGCGAGCGAACCTTTTTCTTCAAACTTTTGCACCACAGAAACGGTGGAATACATGTTGCCATTATCTGTGTAACAATGCTTAGGTGGGGGGGGGGGAAATGACATTCTGACCATCTCAAATGTAAAGCATTTCCTTGAATTCTATGGTTCAAAAAATTCATGAGTGCAAAAAGAAAAAAAAAATCTCACATCTGAGAATATCTGATTCTCTCATGAAAGGAAATTTTACTAGTTTTACAGAAATAAAAAATAATCTGCAATGCAAATTCTTTCTTCACCTTCTTCTTCCAGACGCAACACACATACAGCAAAAAAAGAAAAAGAAAAAAAAATCTTTCACCTAATTTGAGAAAAAGAAGAAAAATCATCGGAAGAACTAAAAATGATAGAAAGGAGTTTCTCTTAAATGAAAAACCGAGCGTATAAAAATGAAAACTAACCAATTCACGAGCGCCATATATCACAAAGTTAGATACACACCTCAAGTAAAATAGAGGAAGAAAACAGTTGCCAACCTCCTTTTGGGAAATAAAAATAAATGTTAAAGGCTCTTTACATAGACACCTTATATTACTTTCACGAAAATGGTATCTTCTTGTAATGTTCCTCGCGTGCTGCGATGAGGAGCATCGTAAATTGTTTTGAATTTTTATCGTCTGCGTAAAAATTCTTTTAGTAGCATTATTTCTGCTTTTCCTTTTGGCAGCGGAGCACTTGAGTAAGAGAAAATCTCGTTTCGTAAAGGTGCGTATGATGTCGGCTTTGTAGCCTATTTATTCCGTCGTATTTTTTTAATAAGTTATGAACGCATTTGTTGCATGCGACAACCGCGGCGGCGGAAGGTGATTGCAGAAATTATTCACTGGTTTTTTTCGCGTCGCAGGTAAGAGAAATAATATTTTATTTATTTGTTTTTATTTCTTGTGAAGCAAATAGAATGCCTAGGAAATTTCTTCGCTAAAAGCAAAGAAAAATACTAGTTAATTTGATATGCATTGAAATTTAAGTTTTTCCTTTTTTAAAAAAAATCTTTTTCTGGAATTTTTCATTTGAAGATTTTTTTTTATGTCAAAAAATATTCCTCTTAATAGAACATTTCTACATGCTTCATGTTTTATAGAAGCGATGAATATATGAATTCAGTATGTAATAACATTTAATAAATTCAGAATATTTCTTGTTATTTTAAAGTTATAATACTGAATTTAAAGTGGTGATCTATTACAAAAAAATCACCATTTTAAATTTTGTTCATCGAAGTATTAAAATTAAACCTTTTTTATAATTATTTTTAAGCCCATTTTTATAAATCTGTAATTTTATATAAACTTTCATTGCAGTTAAGGCTTACAAATTATTTTCTTTGAAAATTAAAAATAAGAGCATCCAACTCTTTTCAGATTTTTATACTTTATTTTTTCAAATATTTATCGTTTAGGAACGATGTAAATATGAAACATTTATACTAAATATATATTTATTTTTCCTTGGTTATGTTTTGGAATTTTTATGGTTTTCTCCCTATGATAAAAAAAAATGGATTCACTATTTTAAGCACAATATGAACATAACAATAATCTTGTTAGAAATTTTAAAATTTAAGTAGATTAATAAATTTGAAAAATGTAAAGATTATTAGAGGTAATTAATTAATTTTCTTAAAATGTGTAGTAGTTTTTTCTGAAATGTTAAGTTATCACCATAAAATCATCGTGGCATTATTTAAAAATTCTTCGAAGAGAAAAGTCCAAGGTTTGATTTCTTAGTAAAGTGAAAGTAATTTAAAGATTACTTGACAATAAATTTATTAATTTGCTTAAAATATAATGCCTTTTCTGTAATGTAAATACCATGATAAAATCACCTTTTAATGGAAGAATTGCACTCCTAGAAGTGGGAGATCTAATATTTGCGCTGAGGTATCATTGAACAACCGGTGATGCTCATGAGTTTTCCAGGTTTCTTCCTTTGTAACATGTTAACATCTATGACATGGAGGATATTCAAACTCAACTTACTGGCTTTCAGCTGTTAGACAATTCTTTCTGTGATGTCAAAATCATCATGTCCGCATTTTTTTAATTGAATCCCTTTAATAAAAGTACAATTTCTGAATAACACAGCTATATCTTTGATTAAATGTCTTTATTATTTTGAAAATGAATAAATAATGTCTAATTTGATTAAGCTAATACTTAAAATGATTTTTCTCATAAATTAATTTTTCTGGTCTTTTCCACCAGGAAAGTTTATATAAACTCTATATTATAAGTCTTTATTTATTTATATAAATCAATTTTTATGTTATCATCTATAACCGAATAAATTTCTTGGTGTTTTAAACGTATTGAGAATTATAAATGATTAAATCATTTTCAGTCGTTCACATTTGTCATACAAAAAAACCTCATAATTTCGGTAAGAAATATATGATAAATGGGGATTATTCCTTATTTAATAACATATTTTATCACTCATATTATATACTTAAATTATAAAAATGCTATTTTATCATTTACGATGAAAAAAAGTTTCAGAAATTATAGAGATTCCTTTCCAATGGAATCGCCTCTTGAAATATTGAGTGGACCCCGAGAATATTGCGAGATTACCCATAATCCTTTTGGTGTGATGGGGGGAGAAAATCTAAATCAGTTACTTCGATTAGCGTACTTTTCCCCCTACCCCGGGATGGAGGTGGTGTAATTCCTTTGATGCGTTGAACGGGATCAGAATGATTAGATTTACAACTTTATAAAAGTAATTACTTTCAAAATGCTGGTCTAATCATTTTATTCGATAATAAATATAATTTTCCTGAGAAAAAAAATGAGCGGCTGTATTTTTTCTTAAATTAATAATATAATTAATATTTGTGCTTTCTTTGTTTTATATCTTGTTTTCACGAATTTGATTCCTAAAAAGATAACATTTTTAAAAATTATTTTAAAAAGTATGTTGTATTGATGTATTTTAAAAATCAAATATTTCATTAAAAATACCCTTTTGAAAATTTGTGTATTTTTTATGAAAGAAAAACTAAGTCAGAAATGAAACAATATTACTTTTTCTCATCCGAAACTTCCATGTTCCGAAAAAAAAATTTTTTAAACAAAAAATTATTTTTGTTTAAAAAAACTGACGTGTCTAGGGAATACGGTGTATAAAGCGAAATTTTGTATTCAATTTGCGTAGTTTTTGCATGATAAATGATTTTTTTTCATTTAGGGGCTCAGTATATTATACAATTGCCAAAGATATTTTCTTTAAAATATCTGTTAACGCATGTGGACATTTTTAGACATTGTTAGCAATTCAATGACATAAATATTATACAAGTTAAAATTGACTTAAAAAATATAAATTATTCTTTTACTGACTGATTGTTATTCATTTTTTTAACATTTTTCAATATTTTTTGATAAAATGGATCTATATATATATATATATATATATAAAGTCTAGAAAATGTAATATAAATTTTTAAATAAATATATTGATATGCCGGTATAATGTATGTGACTTTAAGGAAACATATACACTAATATCCACTATAATATCCTTTTTCATTCAAGTTATGATTTCACATTAATATCAAATTTCATATGAACTCATTTATTCACTTTTTAATATTATTATAAATTTGAGAAATAATAGTATATTAATCCCACCAAAGAGGTAATTTGGTAATGCGTATTAAATATTAAAAAAACTACTTAAAATTGTCGATTAATATATGATTTAAATGGTAATATTTGATGATTTAACCCAGTGATTCTCAACCATTGTGTCGCAGCACATTTGTGTTCTGCCTAATTCTTTGAGTGTGGATTAAAATTTTAGAAATGTATGTAGTAAAAATTATAATGCTTCGTTATTACGAGCAAAGTTGTTTGTTTGAATCAAAGGACAGAAAACTTGTTTTTACAGTTAAGTGCTCTACTTTTTATCTTTCACAACTGTGGCCTTTCATAAAGTGAAATATTTGCCCCACGTGTAGAAGAGTGTAATCTACAATTACACTCCTCTATATCTTATTGATGCGTATTTTGATTTTCTGTATTAAAAACCATAAAAACCAAAGAGAGATCGGAAATGTCAAATGTAGAACACACTATGAGAGAAGCATTGTCATTTTTACCACCCAATATAAAAGAAGTTATCAAAAAACTTCAAGCTCAAATGTCTCATTAAAGGGGTATCATTATTATCACATTGTAATGAATCCCTTAATAAATGTTTTTTTTTTTTTGTACATATTATTTTATTTTACTTTCAAATTATTTATCATAAACTGTTTTACACAGTACATTATAGGTAAATACACAACTTTTAAACTTATCATTGTGTGCTCCCCCCCCCCACCGAATTTTGAAATCTTTAAAAGTGTGCCCAACAAAAAAAAAAAGGTTGAGAATCACTGCCTTAAGTTACTAAAACAAGACATTGAAAATAAAAAATATTATAATGAAGCTGACAAAACCTGTGGCTTAACCTATGACTTTCTGTTCTGTGTTCTTATTTCGGACGACAATGTTTGTAATGGTACGGAATCTGCTTTAGGTCTCGATCTAGTTTTCATGTTCAAAAAATGAACATGGATCGACAACTAGAAATTAAATACAACGTTTGTATGTTCAAAGCTTATATTCAAGTATATCCTCAACCCATGAATCAATTACATCTAAAGAACATAATTCTTGAATGCATACAGAGCTTTACCAAACTAACAAGTTGGATCTCTTGTGCAACTAACTAAATTTTACCATTGTGGCATTTACTTCTTATGTCTAAAAACTAAATTTCTCGATTTCCGTATCTTCCTACCTTGTTTGCATTTGATTGCCTCAACCCTTTCAACAGACTCACCATTAGTCAAGTCTGTGATAGCGCTCTATTTCCTTTTCCAATTGACCTTCAGACCTCTTCGGGCGGACACCATCACTCAACGTCACGATAAAGGAATGGTGGTTGATGCAGCAATTTTATCTCCCTCCATCTGTCAACCAAGTATTTGCATAGAAGTGAAATGACCCGTCGACGTCCAGTTACGTTACAGTTACAGAGAAGCTCCGCTTTCATTGTTATTGAGCTCATAAAATCCCATCATTCAATGAACTAGATTGGAACCGTAATTGCAAAGATAGGAAGCTAAATATCAAATATATATGCGCATATATATAATATTTCGCGTCCTAAAATGCCAAAAGTTAATTAGTTTTTTCCGTTTCTCAAGGTACTTAGCTAATTTGCAAAATACATTAAAGTGAAAATAATACCTTTGATGAAACAACAATAATGTTTCTGTTCGCTTAAATTAACATAATATTGCTTATTTAGTTTTCGATATCTAAAAAGTCAAATTAATGTCATCAAACAACAAATTTTGATATTGATTTAATTCTTTAGACATGAAAAAATAAGTAATATTATAAATAGTAATGAGTTAAAAAAAACAAAACATAAATAGTAAACAATTAACAAATTGATTGATAAAATCAATTCGTTACATCTTTCAACTGCAAACAATCAAACGCGCGTTTTACATTTTTATAACCATTAAGGAAATTTATTATGATGCCATTTATTCATATTTCAATATATAAAAAATTAAGTTATTGCAATCAACAAATAATGAATAGAATCAATGTACACTTACCTACTTTTAAATTTCAACGATACTTTTGAAATTTAGAGAATTAAGTTACTAAAATCACAAAATGAATGAATGAATAGAATAAACTTTTACTATGTGTTTTTGAATTTTAACATATACACATACATATATATATACATGTGCACACACACATATATATTTGCAAAATTAGTTTGAAGTGATGTGTAGACAAATACGATCATAATAGAAACTCATTATTTGTAAATTAGTTATTATTCTTAATTTCGTAATTATTCAAAAGAAAATATTTTTATAGTTAAATTTCTTATGAAAATCGAAAATTGTTTAACTTGCTAAAATGCAGTGAGAAGTATTCATTTCTTTAATATAATTAGTAAACAGTCTCTTGGTTTTCCGAGAATGCTTTTATTTTTTAATAAAGTTCGTTTCACTTAGTTTCATTATTGAAATTCATTTGTTTGATTTAATATTAGACTGCTGAATTCCAAAAATATTTTTATTCATAGAATTATAATTTTATTATAAATATTCATTTCGTTATCGTAATTAGCAAAAAAGAGGAGGATATTTTTATTTACGTGAAATAAATTCATTTTCATATCCATTAATTAGTATATGTAAGCAGGTCTCTCCGAAAAATATTCATGGTATGTTGACTTTGGAAATTTTTAAAGATTTTTTTCTTGGTTCATGCTTTTCATTTTTAATTTATAGTTCTTTTGATGTTGATTTTTTACACAATTCAAACTAAAAAAATAGCACTGAAGTTAGCGAACGCCTATTTATTATTTTCTAATCTAAAGCGCCAAAACGTGCCTAGAAATGGCTAAAAGGTGTTCAATTTTCTCGACAGCTGACTATAAATTCCAGAAGGGAAAATCTGGTTTGTCTTGTGCTGCACATACACACACCACGACGACATGAATTCCCCTCCCCCGTTTCAAACAAACGATTATCGCTCAAACTTTATCCTCCCCACCCCCACTTCTTAGAGGGGGGGAAAGCACGGGGCGCCAACTTCGAGATACCCTTGGCGCGAAACCAATCTCAAGAATCTGGCTGCGTCGCGACCCGAGAGTGACAAAACGCTTACCTTCCTGGAATAGTGAAGGAAAAAAAAAACTTTGACACTTGTGGGAAATGTCACTTAAATCACCTCTATTCCTACCCCCCCCCTTCCTTCGTTTGCCAGCAAAAGAAGGGAAAAAAGTAATGAGGGGAAAAGAAAAAAAAAACAAAACAAAAAAATAGGTACGAAGAAAGCAGATTTATTTTCTGGAACTACACAGGCATGGTAAAAATTTACCCATTGCGAGAAATGAGGAGAGTGTCACATAATGTTTGTTCGTTTGTTTTTAACCCAGGCTCATCCACCCCCAAAATAGACCTGCACATGTTGCTTGTTTGTAGAGTTTTGTTTTGGGAGGTCCAAGAGGAGAGATACGATCTTGTTCACCCTGGAGTGCTCTTCAAGAATGCGGCTGTTCAGTTTATTTTTCAATGATGTATCCCTAAGTAGGTTTAGAGACTCCCTCTGGTGAGATTTTCTTTCTATTACAAGCATCTCAATTATTTTAAGCACATAAAAAATGAAAAAGGATTAAAAGTTGTCTTGACTTTCCTGAGAGTCTGTGAGTTGTTTTTAAAAATACATACAAATATCTCTTTAAATTTAATTTAAATTTGCTGAATGTGATATTTTTTTCGTGATATTTTTTTAACGTTTTTTAGAAAATTACAATAAATTTTTAAATGCTTTTTTAATTTATTTCAGTTACTATCAAGCAACGAAACGAAGAACATATTTTCTTATTATTTATCTTCGACATCAAAGTAAAATGATGCTAGAAATTTTAAGCATGAAATAAACCTTCTACACAATAACGTTGCATTAATTGGGTAATAATCATCACACTAAAGAGTAACGTCATCAAATACCTCGAATATAAGATCAAATGATGAGAATAACAACTCACTTACAGAATAATAATTGATTCTACGTATATTTTATTTTTAATATGCTTAGACCCAAAAATCCAAGTCAATCCCTACAGTAAAACCCCGCTGCTAATTTTCATCACGTCTTCAACTATTTATGTTTATGGTTAAGTCTATGACATATATATTGATGGACCTATGGTTGGACTTTATTCTGGATCTTATTTTAAAACAGCAATACAATTTCACTATCAAAAATTCCTTCACATTTGCAACTTAATGTCAAAGATGGGGTTAACAATACAGAAAATTGTGGCCATCAGTATTCAAACATGATAAGTGGAGATGAAAATTCAAATTTAATTTTATCTAGAATTTAAAAAAAATAAGAAAATTTTGTTCTTTCAACAGAAAATTTGGTAATCTGACTATTGTCGACAGAAATTTTGTTAATCAGAATACAATTAACGAAATTGTTATAGTCATAATACTATTAACAGAAGTTTTGTTAATATAGGATATAATCAATTAATATTTTGTTAATCAAGATACACCATTAGAAATTTTGATAATCAAGATAGCGATAAGAGATTTTGATAATAAAGATTTTCAAATATTCTAAATTCGATGATATTTTAAAATTAATATCCCTATTATAAATCAAGTTAATTAATATCGCAGATAAAATATTCATTAAAAAAGTTAACTATTATTCCACTTGGTTCAAAATAATAAATTAATTTCATAAAAGTTTATCACTTGAAAATGCGGTGAAATTATTGAAAAGAAATGGTCTGAATCAGAATTTTGAAATATTATCATTCACTGAAAAGTAGTTATGGACATTAAGTGAGATTTCCGTGCGTTTCTATCAGTAGTTTACTACTGTAAACTCAAACTAATAGTAGTCACAGTAACGATTAATTATGATTATTTATATAAAAAAATATTCAACGGGATTTTCCATTTTTTTATTTACAACGGGATTTTCCATTTCACTATTTGCAAAGCATACCTCTATTGTTGAAAACTCGCCAAATGGTATTTATTCGTACCTAGATGACTCCATATTAACAATTTGCATGCCATATTGTGCGCATAAATTATAATTCCCCATTTATCACGCATTGCTAAAGATGAGAGACTGTATTTGTTTACTGTTGAAGGAAAAGGCGATTCCAATAAGCTCGCAGTGCTGTATCAAATAAAACTAGATTCTGTTCTTTTCAACAAAAATTTCATCGCCAAAAATGCAAATCACCCAAAGATTCAGAGCACGATAATTCGCGTGACGGGGGTCATAATTAAAGTAAATCGTTCACATCGTCTAATATTCTTAACATCCAGAAGAAATGGCGTGCCGCTTAATTGCCACTCTAAACACTTCGAATCTCGAAACTGAGTTAAAATGTCGAATTTTCGCTGAAAGTGATTCGTCTTTTTGGTCAAGAATCGGTCAACTCGCGTGACTGTAATTGTGACCTAGGAAAATTTCTCGATTCTGTGCATAGTTACTGACATCTCACCGAACTTTTCTTATAATAGAAACTTGTATATTGATATTTTGAACGTGCTTTGAAATAATTTTCCAATTTTTTTCTTTGTTGAAATAATTACGTTAAGTTTAAACAGCGTTTCGCTGTCACTTGAAAATGTAGTGTTTTCAAATATTTTGATGGCGTGTATTTCGTCATTGTTTTTTTCTGAATTTTCTTGAAGGAAAATTTCCAATTCTACAAGAAAACATATTAACTTGTGTAAACTTTGAATCTGTTAAAAGTTTTATAATTAATTCGATGCAGGAGTGATATTTGACGTGTCAAGTGTTGGTTTAACTTGTCATAGATTGGTTTAAGCGGTAAAAAACTTTTAACAATCGTTTTAAGAAAGTTTTTAACAGAATAACAAATATTTATTAATGCTAAACGAATTCCATCCATTTTTAATTAATAATTTATTGCAGCTATTATTTTGTTCTCTTTTAGATCAATTTTTATTAACATTTTGACACTGCGTGGTTGGTTCACTAATGGCCGAAGACTGTTGTAAAGCATTTTAATATTCACCTTCATTCTTTAGAATTACCTGCTGGAAGGAGAAAAGAATTATGAAGAAATCTTTTTCTGAATAGTTATAAATTATTCTGAAGAATAATGTTCTTTTGAATTGTTTAAAGATATTCTGAAGTATAATATTCTTTAGAATAGCTTTAAAATATTCTGAAGAATAATATTCTTTAGAATAGCTTTAAAATATTCTGAAGAATGATATTGTTTGGAATAATTTTAAGATATTATAATGAATAATATTCTTTAGATTTAATGAATAATATTAAAGATATTCTGAAGAATAATATTCTTTAGAATGATTTAAAAACATTCTCAAGAATAATATTCTTTAGAATAGCTTTAAAATATTCTGAAGAATAATATTGTTTGGAATAATTTTAAAATATTCTAATGAATAATATTCTTTAGATTTAATGAATAATATTCTTTAGAATAGTTTAAAAATATTCTAAAATATAACTTGTTCTTTGGAATATTTATTTTTCAGAAAACTTTCGAATGTTCTAAAGAAGGAAAAAGAACGAAACAGAGAATCAATCTCTTCCGAACATTTCATAAATCAGTGGGAAATGAGGCAAATTGTTCCGAATCACTTCACTATTTATCGAAATCCACTTAAATTCCCAGACATCTCCATTATGCAAACAGTTCAGAGATGAATAGCTATCGTGACGTTATCCGTCCAATCAATATTTAAGAGTGAGAGTGAATTCGCCGGTGTTATTCGTTGCCATTGATATTTTACCCAGTATCATTTGATACTGGGTAAAATACTCGCTACCGACTCATCTTAAGGTTTCTCGCGTTGAGTGTTAATAAAAGAGAAAAGGAATGAATAAAAAAAAAGTATTTATTAATGATCTTCAGCTTTTTTTAAATTGCTCTCTGTTGGTAGCAATGTAACTGAAAATATAATTTGGAAAGTAATAAAATTATGAGCAAAATGTGGAATTTATTTTGGAATTTGTCATACAGTCTATTTACAATTTAAGTTTCATCTTGATTATTTAGAACCTATTTAATGTGAAATGAAATGTGCATGCTCTTTTTAGCGTCATTCCCATAATAGGACAATAGTTTATGTATATAAAAATGTTTATTTTTAAAAGACTAAAGCTATGTTTATTTTTAAAATGTAGATTGGTTATCTACAAATAGTTGGCAGGTAGCGATTAGAAATTTTAAACTTATTCCTAAAAGTTCTGATAAAGTAACAAATTGTTCTTTCTAAGACTTTCTTCGTGGACAATAATCAGAAATTATGCTTATTTTCAGAATAAATCGATTCAAATGTTCAGTAATCTTTAATTATTTCCTTATCGTAATCGTTTTTATATTTACGGAAAAACTACAACTTCATCAACAAATGAATCTTGGAACAAGTATCTGGATTCCATATAGTTCCAAATAATTACTACTAGCTTCATCACAGGTTACCACACTTTGTAAAATCTTGCCAAATTGAAAGATTTTGTACATGTGAGATGGAATCCTTTTTTAAAAATTTTTACCCGTCAGTTAATAGATGATAAGAAACGAATAATTAATAATCTTAGATCTTAGTTAATCAAATATCTCCATGGATCATTTAAAGTCAAATAAAATTAATCTTATAGATCCACCGTAGCCTAAAGCTAGGATTAAACTCTCACGAGTGTAGAAGCTTTTATGTTTGATGTCAGGTAATACTGCTGATGAACCAGAGATGGATATTGTGATTCGTCTTTTTTCATGCATATTTATTAGTGTAGGTATTTAGAAATTTTCCTGGTTTCCTCCTTTGCCGACATGCGTAAATAGCCCAAAACCTTATGAAAAATATTTTCTGAAAGAAACATGAGATGAATGTTAAAATGCCTAATAACGACCTACAATGATATTTGGCTATCCGCTTCTCAGAGTCAAAAAGATCAGTTACTATAGGAACCGAGTTTCCGATGCCATGTATCACTTAATAACCTTTGTTATGTAATATTCTAATAAAAGCTGAGCAACAAGTTTTTACAAAATTTAGACTCGATGAAAATTTATAGAATTCTCTTTATTCTGTTTTATGTAATTATGCTGTACCTTTATAGTGATATATAAAATATTGTAAGATGGTGGCCTTCTAAATATTCAAAAAAATATACGTCTGATTTTAGTAACTTTGTTTCGAAATTAGCATACTTTATTTTGAAACTATACGATTATAGCTTTTCAGGGCCTTAGTATTCCCTCTTGTTTTAACAATTATAGTGAAATTAACATTTGCTTGTTGCAGCAGCTTTTCATTATAACTTCGTCTCCTATTTCAGATCACGTGTTATCAAAATTTGTGTTCGGTATAGAAACGGATAACCCCTGGTTTGGCAATAAATATTGGTGATAAAATTTAATTTCTGGCAATCATGATTTTTATCTCAGTTTAGCTTTTACGTAGTGGCCATTTTGTTACTCACATCTTGGCGTCAAAAAATTCACCGAAATTGTAAACTTTTACCCAAAATTTTTATCATGACTTTAGAAAAACTTTGTAA
Source organism: Latrodectus geometricus (assembly GCA_026290005.1). Lineage (NCBI taxonomy): Eukaryota > Metazoa > Arthropoda > Arachnida > Araneae > Theridiidae > Latrodectus > Latrodectus geometricus. The sequence goes on from JAPDSC010149577.1 coordinate 25,794, forward strand.
TATTATATTTCTCTTAGTAGGGAATCGAGTTCTTTTAATTCTTAACTTACCGAGTTTATAATGCTTATAAGCAAAATAACTATGAATTTGGCTCACAATTGTTGTAAATGTGTAAATTATACCATTCTTCTATTTCTTTTGGTTTGTTCATTAATGTGTGAATTTTGTTTCCAACTTCAACAAAGGAATATAATTCCTTGCTAGATTTTCTAACCGTTTGTGGTTTTGAATCCAATGTTTAGGAAGGAGCCTCTTTCCTTACCCACATCCTGTTGTAGTTGTAAAACATGAGGTGTCAGAAAAAGCATGAAGAAAAACATTTCCTCAAGCATTTCTGAAAATACTTGTATTCAGAAGGTCGAATGTTAAGTAAACATTTTCAGCTCCCGGTAACTGGAAAGACAAAGAGAATAAAAAAAAATGATTTCGCAGCTACTTGCTCCTCTTACAAAAGCTTTACTTTGTGGGCTGTCGAACTTTCCGAGTGGTTATTCAGAAGGAAAAATTCTCTAATGGTACTTGAAGTTTATATTTTTTTTCATTCCTTCCATTTTATTGTCCTCTTTAGAAAAATACAGCCAAAGTAAATACATATATCTTTTTTAAGAAGTTAAGCATTCACTTTTCTGACTGCTTGATTCTAAACAGTTGATTTGGCCAAGGAATAAAAGGTTCCAGACTATTTTGCCATCTGTTACGGTTTTGATTGCTGAAAAGTTGCATGTTTAATGCATCAGCTGAAAAAAAAAGTGAGGTCACACATAGTGCTTTGTATGTAAATATAAAGCTCGGGAAATATTTACTTTCCGATAGCTGGGAATGAAAGCGTTGGAAATTAGTTGCAGTTTTCCTTCAAAAAAATGGAAGGATTTCATACAACAATAGAATATTTTCTTATTAAATTTGATTTTTTTTTATTTTCGTATATAAGCCTTCACGTATTATGCGTTTTATATTCATTGACCGATGTAATGTCATACATTATTCTTGAAACATTAGCACGTGTTGAAATCATCGACACAATGTATCCTGACGAATGACGTCATAGCTTGTTTTTCTAAAATTAAACGAAACTTTAACAAATTTAAAAGTTAAATAGATAATGGATTTTTATTTTAACAAATCTAACAATATTCTACGTCATTTATCAATGATTAAAAAATATTATTCTTCGTGGAGGCATCATTCTTGAAACAGTAAATGCTATGCATTATTCTTAGATCAATATCATGTCAACAAATCATTGATTGACATTATACATTATAAATAGGCGGCGTCATAACTTGCTTTCTTTGGAGCTTTGCATATTTAAACTCCATACAGATTGTGCCTTATTACCAGAATTTTACTGATCAAAGAATATTCTGTATCATTTATCAATGATTAAAAAAATATATTTTACAACTAGAACACGAATTGGATTATTTTAAATTACTATCATACCTTGTTTTATTGACTGATGTGTCTTTATCTTTATTGACTGTCGTAATGTCATATATCATTCTTAACATAGTGACACGTGATTTAAACATGTCTTGAAAAATATATATATTCAAGCAGTATGATAATTCTTTTTAATTAAATGCAGCTTTTGTAAATAAAACCTGCATTGATTATATTTCATGATTAGTGTTTAACACATCTAAGAATATTCTATGCGATTTGTCAATGATTAAAAAAATCACTACAACTCAAGCATGAATGGCTTATTTTAAACACATGATTTACATACATTGACAGATGTCATACATCATTCTTTAAACAGTAGCACGTGGTTGAAGGCCATTCATTGACACAATACATAGTGATAAGATATCAAATAATTGCAATGATTGCCGAAAAACTCCTTATCACACGCTTAATCCGGGCATAAAACAAGTTAATTGTGACGCGTCACGTCCACTTGTTAGAATGTGACTACCAAACGGTACGACTCCATTCATAAAACGATCGGCGCATTTTTTCGTAAGGCAAATAAATAATCTCGCGTGCAAGTTGCATGACACAATCACTAACTCCCTTTTCAAAAGAAGCGTTTACGGAACTTTGACGTCTCTAAAAGGAAAGCAATTCAGAAAGTTTGAACTTTCATAAACGTCCTAAAAGAAAAACAGGTATATATCTCTGTCAAACACACTCCACACTTCTTTAAAATGAAAGAAGGAAGAGAAAATTGCTTGCGTGTTCTTCGGTGGGCAAGCGATAAAACGTCTTCAACGTTATCTTTTGCCTCTGGGATGGATTAATGGCATGGAAGCAACTTCAGTATTTTGAAGATAGGCAAGCGAGACCATTTCTCAACAACAGACAGTTAAGGTAGCTTGAAGCAAGAGGAATGGTTATTTTGATACTTTTTTCTTCCTGCCGAATGGCAACGTCAACAGACCGAATATGTCTTCTCGCCGATTTTGTGTTTATATATTTTATTTTCCTTCTTTTTTTTTTTTCTTTCACCTGATAAGACGAGAAAATATTTCTGAGGATAAAAATTCATTCATAATATTTTATTGATGAATTTTGTGAAATATTCATTTTATCAACCCTTTTTTTAAATGATATTTTTTATGATATTGGGATTAATATTTTTGCCATTTTTCTTTGGAATTATTTATTATTAATAGCTATTAAATAAAATATCTGTAGCTATAAAAATCTTATTTTCCACTGTTTTACGCTCTTTACTTACGTAAAGTAATTATTTTTACGTAAAGATGCTAAAAATTTGCTTTTTTTATAAAGTTTATAGTAAGTTTATTGCCTTATATTTTACAAAACAATTGACACTGTTTTTAAAATGCAAATGAATGTTTCCTGTTGTAACTGGAATAAATCTGTGTTTCATAAAAAAAATGCAACTTTTTGTTAATTCCACTTTAAAATAAAGAAAAATGTCTTTTCATTTAAAATAATAACATATTTTATTTAAAAACTCTAAAATTAAATTTAAAAAATATGCTTGATAAAATACATTTTCAAATTGAAATTGAAATTAAAAAAAAAAAATTCCTTTTTTTTTTATTATTTTGTTACTATAAACCTAAATACTAATATGTCAATACTCATGATAATATAGTGTGTTTATTTATATATATTATTCTGTATAAATATTTTAATATTATTGTACTAAATACTAATGCTACTATAATAATACTCAGCTAATTCCTATACTATTATAATACTGACATACCAATATTATTATTGGATTGTTAGATACAAAATGTCAGCTTTTAATTTTCTGAAACTCTTATACAAACATTAAAATATTCAAGGACTCGAATTTTTCCTTAGCTTATAGTTTTAATCGTATTTGATTATTGTTCTAATAAATATTTGCGAATATTATAATTAAATAATTGAAATATATAAATCATAATTAAAATATAAATAATATAAATTATAATTAAATCTCAGTTTCATGTAATTAATGAAAGTGTTAATGGAATTACATTTTCCTTTTTTAATTTTAACAAATAAATAATGAAAAATTTTATGGCAATTCTTTTGTAAAAGAACACTTTCTATTAAAAGAAAAATAACTTTATTTAAGATCTACGATAAAATAGCATTAAACTATATTTTCAGAAGTTTTTTTTTTTTTTTTTCAATTCAGTACATCTTTATTTCAATATTTGTACTAGAATGATGACAAAGACTTTTGTATACTGGGGTCGTGGAAAACATTAATTTAAAAAAATCTTGCATCGATAATTCCAAACGATTTCCCAAATCAGTTGAAGAACCTAGAAGTCAGGAACAAACTAGAAAACAAACTATTGGAATAGTCTCAAACAATAATCGAATCAATTTAGTAGATATGTTTTCATCTCGAAAAATATATAAATATATGAATACTTTTTGATTCACGAAGAGAAAGGAAAAAAAAGAATTATTTTTTATGTGGCGATGGCATCGATTATCTATATACATAAATTAAATATTTGTTGCCGCGGTGGAAAAACACAGCCACACGTCAACCATGAGGAAGCAAAAAAAGACAGAGAAGACAAAATGGCGTTACGTCTGTAAATGAGAAGAATAAAAGAAAAAAAAAATGGTTGTGTGGAAAAAGGAAAATAATAATGATAAAAAATATTTGAAGCACTTAACAGCTGTGACTGCATCATAGACGGGGTGTAACCACCGCTGTCAAAACGAAAAACACAACCCAACGAAGATGGATAAATTCGTTTTGTATCTTTTTATTTTCAGTTCTAAGAGAGTGGTTAAAGTTCTGAAGCAAACTCTCTCTACTTTTTAATGTCGTAATTTCAATAGTCGTTTTTTATTCTTTTTTTTTTCTTATTTCACTCATCACATATAAATTCTTAACTTTTCAATTCACAAAAATTTATAAAAAATTTATTTCACCTTCAAAAATAAATTACAATCATATGTTTATAAGATGGTAAGAAAATGCATCTTTCACATGTTTTCAGGTTGAGGGTTCTATACCTGAACCACCGAAGACTAAATTATTGAAACGATCTAATATAACACAGCCTCCTCATATAGTACTAGCTGCAACTGTATTCATATCTTTTCATTATGTTCAGTTAATAAATTCATATATAATTGTTATCAAAAAAATTAAAAATAATTTACTGTTTAACGGATTTCTGCTTTGTGCATACTTATTTATTGAGCTGTAGACTTGAAAATTTTATAGGTTTTCAATCATGTCTGTCTTGAATACACCCGATAAAAGTATAAATCATTTTATAGAATAATTTTGGCATTTGTAAGCTTTATGATCACTTTTGGCAAGCAAGGAAAAAATGTGATAGGATAAACAGTTTAAAATAGTTTGCCGATCACTATAAACATCCAAATTATAGTCAAATTCACGGACTGTTGAACTGAAAGCTATTAGGTTGTTCGGAAA
>JAPDSC010149577.1:45517-68003 GCA_026290005.1 Latrodectus geometricus
ATATATATATATATATATATATATATATTAAAGCCTGTGTCAAAATTTTTCTTTTAAAAATTCTGTTGCATTCTATAGATTAATATTTTAAATGCATATTTTAAGCTCATTTAAAATAATCATATTTCAATAAAGAAGTGGCATATTTAAATAAAATTCGCTTAAAAGTATATTCTAAATTGATGACACTTTTAACTTAAATTTTTCGAATTAGAAAGTCTTAATATTTATTAAATTAAACTGCAAGTTGTGAAAAATGCAAAAATAACTTAATGTATGAATATTTTTATAATATTTTAGGGTAGTGATAACATTTTTTAATTTCTTTTTAAACCCTGATATTAAATGTAATTAAAATTTAAGGGAACGTGTGCTAAATTAAAAAAAAATGATTTGTGATCTTTTTTTCTTTCTTATTTTTGTTTGCTTAGGAATAAAAGTAAGGAAGGGATTATTCTGCATTTTTTTTTTGTAGTAGTATCTTTCAAAGAATAATCCTCTCGATAAAAATTTCTCATAAAAAAACTTTTATTATAAGCATTATTAATCTGACAAGTAATTAATTACACATAATTTACTTCTATTTATGAATGGAACGACGTTTCGAAATTTCATTTATAACTTCTTGCAGAGTCGTGAAATTTATTATTAGCATTAAACCACATATTTGCTGGGGGGAAAAAAATCGAGTATCATAGAGTTTGTCGCCAAATAGGCGATCCAACCTTAAAAAGATTATGATGTGTCAAAAGTGGCACACGCTCCGGCACTAAAATATAACGAAGGATTATTCTTCTGCACCAACCGTGTAATTGGTTGTCATAAAATAGAATCACACGCAGTGAGGCGGATGCGGCGAGGAGATGGGGAGTGGAGTATTCGACCTACAATTTTCAAATTTTTCTGCCTAAGGTTTTCACTAAGACGCCCGATATTCACTAAAGAAAGTAAAAGATTTCTTTTTTCAATCCGTATCAGTCAGGTTCGTGTTATTTGATTTTTTAAAGACTTGCAAAATGTTTTCAAAGTTATTTTCAAGTCCTATTTTATTTCATGGCTATAATTGAGAACTTGCTTGGTGGGGCTGATTTTACGTAACATATGCAGGTCTTTAATTGTACTGTGAAAAAGATTTTATATTAATTGCTAATTTTAAAATTTCCCATTCGTAATATAACCATATATAATTCGATTCAATATATCAAAAACTTAACCACTTGGAATGATTTCGAAGGTTTTAAGTTTAAATGAGTACATTTTAAACTTTAACGTACTATATTGATTTTTAAAAGCATTGATAATGAGCATTTAAAAGAATGGTAAATTAAGAAATTAAACGAATAAATTTAAGTGAAGAATCATAAAATTTAAAGATTGTCACTAAAAGCACTCTTGTTTTGGGCTCTTCTTGCTTCGAGTGATATCATTATAATCATCTATTCAATCCTTAGACTGAATATTTTGAATAAAATATGCTTTGATTTGGTTTGTTTAAGAGTCAATGGTCATTCTTTTTTCTGGACATGAGGGGTAATTAGATGGGGAGGTCCCAAGTGGCAATCAGTCCCACGAACTATTGAACCGAAGGGCAGCGCTCTAACCATTTAGTTGATAAGTTAGACTAACAACATAAAAAATATTAGCATTCTTTCTGTTTATTTGAAGTTTTTTATATTTCCCCTTATATTTCTTTGCAGTTTCTTATTTTATCCAGTATTTAAGAAAAATTTTCTTGGAAGGCACACAATACCCTAATGATTTGCATCAAATTTCAATTTTAGAATATTTGCTGTGCTTTGTATAAGCCAGTGATTCTCAAACTTTTATTTTCTTGTCGTGGCTTATATTTAACAATTTCAAAATTTTACAGCACATAAAGAAAAACATAGTTTTAAAAGTTGTCTACCAGCCAATAATACACTGCGTAAAATAGTTTATGACAATAATTTTAAATGTAAAATAAAATTTTATAATATGTACTACAAAAACAACAGTGCATTCCTTTATTATTTTACTCGTAATAAAAAAAAAAACAAAAATTTTGGCTATTTCTAAAATTTGGTGTCACATATTAAGAATTTGAAGGCACATAAAAATGCCGCCGCTGCACATTGATTGAGAATTACTGGTATATAGCCATCTAACTTTCTTCAGGACTTATTCGATGAATTAGGACAAATCTCGTTCGAAGACATGTCTTAATTCCTTAGAGTAGAGAGCCATTGCTTATAGTGCCACTGCTGTTTACACATTTGAAAATATGCAAATAAAAATGCATGCTGCTATTTCAGATTATTGGCTTTACAGTGTTCAGGCAATCTTCCCTTATGAAATGAATTCAATCCATTATCAGTGAAAAAAAGTTGTTGAGAAATAGATTCCGCTATAAACATTAAAAAAAACTTTAAGTGATGGTCTAATGAATACGCATATCAAAGTTGTTTTTCATTCTTTTTAAGGGAAAAAGAGGAGAAGTCAACAAATGATTTTCCTTGTATTTTTTGGTACGACTTTTTTTGCCTTGGGCATTAATTTACCTAAAATATTTGACATCTTTGGGTTAATAATTATTCCCAATGTCTCTCTCTCTCATTTATCTATTGATTTTATAACTCAATGCACTTAACTTTTATTTGAGAACATTAAACATTTTCCTTCTATTGTATATATGTATAATCATCCAGCAAACACAGTGAAAATAATTTGCTTTTATTTATATTTATATTAATTGGAATTCAAATCCTGATACGTTTTATCTAGATCTAGATCTCAAATCCAGATTATTTTTTGGTACGACGTTTTCTCTCTTTGTAGGCATTAATTTACCTAGAATATGTGACCTCTTTGGGTTAATAATTATTCCAAATGTCTTATTTATCTGTTGATTTTACAATTCAATGCACTTAACTTTTATTTGAGAACATTGAACATTTTCCTTTTGTTGCATATGTCTAGAATCATCCAGCAAACATAGTGAAAAAGTTTTGCATTTATTTACACACTGTTGTTTAATTTTTTATATTAATTGAAATTCTAATCTTGATAAGTTTAACCCAAGTGTAAATCTGTAATCCAGATTAATAATTCAATGCACTTAATTTTTATTTGAGAACATTGAACATTTTCCTTCTGTTGTATTAATCATCCATCAAACATAGTAAAAATGTTTTGCATTTATTTACACATTGTTGCTAATGAAATTTTAATTTTTTGTATTAATTGAAATTCAAATCCTGATTTCACAATTTCATAAATCTTTAATCCAGATTAATTTATCCCAGATTAAAGAGTTCAGTGTATAAAAACTAAACCTGCCTTAAAAACGCTACTCGTGCGATCACGTCATCTCAAAAGGAAAATGTGACTCCTCAGGAGGCCCGGTTTTCCAAGGAGCAAAAACTAGTTGTCCATTCTTCGCTCACGCATCCATTCCATTTATCTATATATTTTTCCCAGTGATGGGCACGACTGGCAAGGGTCGTGGATCTCCCCAAGCAAGCGTGACCCCGGGGCGATCTCCTCGGACCTCCTCCGAAGTCTGCTTGCTTAACCTCTGAACGAAAACAGAAAAAAAAGACGAATTAACAATCATCATAAATTCCTCCTCTCTTAATGACGAATTAACAAAGATAGGGCCAGAGTATGGTTCTTGGATGGATGGATCTATTACCAGCAGGCCATCACTCATCAACTCATTACGAAATCTTCGTGGAAAAGAAAAAAGATATTAAAAAAAAAGAAATTGGTAGGTAATAATTCGCACGACTTCATCTACTCGTTAAGTTGCTAACAAGGACATTCATACGATTAAGTTCTGGGTGGATGGTATAGTCGGGGAGGGATGTAATAGAATGGATATGGTTGGTAGGGGGGGAGGGAAAGGATGCTCGAAGGCAAAAACTAATACTCGCCTTTCACCACCCTGTTATTCATGATGGCAGGCCGGGCCTAGCCGGAGCAAGGCTATGAGATGGGCGGCATCCTAGAAAATTGCAGGGCAGGTGATCTATAATCAGGATCATTTCTGCCAGCTGATGACCGTGTAATAACTGACTCTACCTATGTCTTGTTGACAAGGCCTTAATTGTAGGGGCGTACTGATCCCAGAACATGATTGAGCGAACAAATTTAAATTTTTTTTTTTTGCTTTGTTTGTTTTTCTGCTTATGTTCTTTATTGCACAACTTTACTTACTTAACATTTCGTCAACCACCCATATCGAAAAAAGTCCTCTCAATTTTTTTTATTATTGCATTCGTTTGTTTCACGTTGATTAGTTACATGTGAGCGTACGTAAAAATAATTCCACAGGTAAGTACTGTATTTGGACTTCGATAAATACCCCCAGAAAATTGAAATAATCATCCAATCATTAATCATGTGCTCGATTAATGCTGTACACGTTGTTTTTCATCCTAATTAACTTCATCAGGAAAGAAAATGTTAAGTGAGGAATCATGCTTTACTAACCATGTCTCTATCCGTGTGTATTCTGGGGTATATCTGGCGCAACGTAATTGGACCCAGCCTTTACCTGGTCGCTGATTGGATGACCAGAAATGTTTGGCGATGAAATTATAAAAAAGTTACATAAATTTATGTCTTAAGCTTTTAAATTAGATTTTTCGTAACAGGATGTTACTAAATTTGTCTTGCTGTGAAGAGGTAGACTTGGTCATAATACTTTTATAATTTTTTTTCCAAACAGTGTGTTACCAATTTTGGCAAAAGTGGTGATTTAGCTTGGCTTTTTTGTCACCCAATTGTCATCTTTTTGCACACAGGGGCTTATTAGACCAGGCCGGAATTAAAGAAAGTGAGTACAGTTCTGCTACAAACATCAATGGCCAAGATGTCGTTCGGAACCTCGAATTTTTAAATGAGTTTTCAGAAAGTTAAAACGGTGCCTACTAGCTCAGCAACAAAAAGGACGAAATTAATGAAATTATTGTTCTGCAAATATAAATATATATTTATATTCTCATATACGATTTGATTACTAAATGTGTCGCTTAAAAATGAATATTGATATTGACAAAGTCAATTTTGGATTCTAAAACTTTGATATTCTGAAATTACTATCTGCTTCAACATATTTGATTTGTGTTTTTAAACTTTTTCTTTGGATTAATTTCAACTTCTAAATCAATGATACTATAAATATAATAATTAACACAAGTTGATGATGAGGTTAAATTGAATGCTAGTTAGTTAAATAAACAATGTATAAAATATTAAGACAATTTTGTTTTTTCAGAAAGGAATAATAAAATTCTTATGATTTGAAAAAATTTATTTTACCCTTGAAACGGCAAAATAAATTAGTAATTAATTAAATGAAAGGAAACCTGAGAATTTAATCATATATAAATTATAAAAAACATTTATATTTGTTGGTAAGTTTATTTTTCACAATGGAAGGGAAAATAATTTATGATCTTTATTTATTTAATAAACTGTCTTCAAAGAACAACTTTTGCTTTAATTTTAAATTTCAGTGGAGATTTCTAAATATCTGCTTTAATTCTTACAAAATTTGCATTAATTTAAACAAACTTTACGGAAGTTAGAAAAGGGATTCGTGTATTTCATTTGCACCATAATCCTCCGCTTGCTAATCCGTTGAAAAAGTATTAACTAACGCATGACATCTCCACTTATTTCATTGTCAATGATAATTACTTCAATTTCTCTCATCGCATGATTTGCGCCGCCATCTGTCCTCCATGAGTACGATTCCAGCGCAGAAACAAAACACCATTTAGACGGTCTGACAACCTGCAATTAGATGTTTCAGACGTCGCGTCATGTATTATTCAATCTCTTTATTTAATCTTCGCTTTTGATACTTTCAATGATATTACTGCACAACTCAACTCGGCTGATTGATCTACGTCATGTTTTGCTGCTGCTTCAAATCGCCAAATTTGAGTGATTTGTAAACAATCATAATAGCTATTTTGGCATCCTTTTATAAATGGACATTTAATTATATGTTAATATGACTTTAATGTCAGTAATTATTTTCTCCCTTATCTGAAATTTGATATATGTTTAATTAATGCGTCTTTAGGGATAGTTTCTGTCGTATTTTAACTTTGTCCATCATTTTTGTGCATTATTAATTAATAAGTAAATTATTATGCTTTTACAACTTTTGAGATCTTATACCGACAGTTTAATTAATTCAAATTATTTTTAATAGGTATAATATTTCCTTAAGATTAATAGTTTACAATAAAACGTTTAAATTAGATTTTTTTATTAATATAATATTTTTCACAAATTTCAACGATATATAAGCTATACTTCTTTTAAACTTTTAAATTAAATATTAAAATTGCGTGTAAATATATTGTATGCATAATGCTTGATGCAATATATTAAAGCACTTTAATATTTATATTCAATTTTATTAAAATCATTAAATAGTTAAGGCTTTATTAAATTAACGTGTCTTATTGTATTAAACCAATGTTTAAGTAATCATCTTTAAGTATGAAATGCTAGTATATATATATATATATATATATATATACAGTTAATTAATTTTTTATTATTATCAATAATAATCACTAAATTCCACAACGTATCTCATTTTGCATGATTTGAATATTTGTTACAACGATAAATTATTACACAAATTATCAGCTGCATATAAATTGCTTATCGGCTTTAAACAACAATTGTACTCTGTGCTATTGTTTTGCACTCACGTATCGCAAAGCACAAAACGCAGAAAATTCCCAAGCCGAAAAACGCATTGCAAATGGCAGAAGAGCAACATCTATCTCATGTTCAGCAGTGATGGGATCGAACCCGGGATCTTTAGCTTTGTAAAGGACTGCCCAACGACTATTTCACAATGAGTCCAGGAAATTTTCAGAAAGTTATTTAAGCTCTAAATTAATCAATTAAAATACGATAAGAAAATTCTGTTCGAAATGCATTTACGGATGTCTATTTCTGACAACAGAAAAGCCACTAAACACAGCCAATTGCTACATAGATTTGAATTGCTGTCAAATGACGAGGTCGACAACTGAACTGGTATCTTCCTATCCTAGCTATGCCATTCCATCGGAGAGACATTAGAGCCTATATAATTTTAGTTTAAATAGAGCCCATTAGCTTGACAGTTCTTTTACAAGTTATATTATTCTTTTAATTGTATTTATATTTCATTATATTTATTAAGAAAAGAATCCGTTCAAAGTTAAGCTTTAAGGAGTTAAATTATTTTAAAATTGCTTATGTGTTACAGATATGTTATACCAACTTATACATTTATTGGACGAAGCTATAGTAACATGAGCCTAGTTTGTATCTTGTTTAAGAAGCAATTGTAGAAAAATAAATTATAAAAGGAACTGTGATAGAAAAAAAAAGTCTTGAAAAGTTCAACGAATTACTTTTATTTCTTACTCTCTTCAAGTGAAATTCTTGTAATTTAATATTATTCAATTGCATTCAACATTTTTACTCCCTCGAATCATTAGAAAAGTAGGGGAATAATCAAATCTAGGTTTCAACCAGCTCTTTCTCTAGAGTCTAGAGCATAGATTGAAATTTAATAACGTTTGGATTTGATTGAATTTAGGAAATGATTCACTGCGGTATTTTTAGTTAGAAAAGAACGTTCCTATATCTTTGGTTGTATATTTCAAGTGAATTTTTTTTCCCCTCTTTTTACGAGTTTCTATTATTTGACTAGAGCTGCGTGTTTCGGAAAAAGATGAAAAAAAAAAAATTGACTTATTACTACTTTATTGTAACAATTGATACAAATTCTATTACAAAATGAATTTTTCGTTACTGCCTATTAGTTACTACATCTCTTTCACTTTATCAGTAAAAGTTAAAACGCTGAAGTTTAAAAAATTTCGAAAAAAATAGCCAAAAGGTTAGAATGTAAAGTAAAAACAAATCTGACGAGCTAACTAAATTCATTTTTTTTTTCTTCTTCTTATTTAAAAGCTTTTCAAGAACTTCTGAGGAGAAAAACCGCAAAAGAAGATTAAAAAAAATAGACAAGTTAAAAAAAAGGAATAACAAAGAAAGTAAATGGAAACACATTTGTAGCTGTCAAGATGTTGATGAACGAGCAACCAATTGTCGATGATCCCCATCAAAACAGAAATAAAAAGAAATAAATTCGGAATCAAAGACTTAATTTATTCCACCCCTTAAATGTCAGTCACAATTTTCACGAAAGAAATATTTTACGGAACATTAAAAAGTAGTTTGATGAAATGAAAAGTGACTATTCCTTCATTTTATGTATCCATTTTATTTTTTTTAATCATTTCAAAAATATGTAGTTTGCAACTTTTATGCTTCAATTAAGAAAACTTTTTTTTAGGGGTGAGACAGAATTTTTTTTCCCCCTGATGCTTTACTGCTTCAGTATTTCTCAAAATGAGAGATTCAGACCAATTTTGGCGATTCATTGATTTTTTTTTTTTTAAACAAAAAACTGTTTATGAATGCTTTTTTAAAATGGAAAACTGGAAGTCGCGATTTGAAATAATCTACTCTTTTTACTTAAATGTCTTGGTTTCATTTTTAAATTGAGTGCTTAAGTTAGGTCCACTTTAAATGAACGCTATAGCCTAATTTGCCACGGAATTTTACTATCATATATTTTCAAAATATAGTTCCCATTTTCTATAAAAAAATATGATTTTCATATTTTAAAGTTTGTAAATCTTCCCCAAGTATTTTTTTCAATTTTTTTAAATGCAGAATTGGCAAATATATCAGAGTAAGCATTTTTTATTAGGATTTTCAATTGATTTTAAACTAATTTATTTAAACATTTCATAAATAATTTGAATATTATACATATTTAATAAATAATATCGAAAAGAAATGTGTTGTTTTGAATGAAAATTTCAAATGCATTCTTCACAAATTTACGATTTATTCATAAATTATGTGCATGATAATGAATTATTTGTTACTAAAACACTTTTTTCAAACTATAAAGTGCAAAGCTTAGAAATCTTATTTTCACAGTTTTCTTAATTATAATAACAATATAATGTCTCATTAGTTAATTTTCCTTTTTTTTCCCCCCTTTTCTTACTTTTTTTTGCCAATTCGTTGTTGTTGTCTAACAGTGATGACCAATCACGATCATATTATTTGGATCATTACTCATTCTTTAATTAAAATTTGTCAATTTATATTGATTTTTAATTGGTGATATTTTTTTAATGTTTCATGCATTTAGATTCTTGCTTGCACTTTAATTAAAATCAAACTCACAAAATTGTCTTTTGATTTTTTTTTTTTAAATTTTAACATCTTTTAATTCTTAGATTTTACTATAAATATTTAAAAACAAAGATGAAGTACTGTTGAAAACTAAATTAAAAGAACTTATTATAAAAAAACATTGTAACCTAACAATCGAATGTGTTTTTAAAGCGGTTAAATTATTTATTGTTTTGAGAAAATAGTTCTTTAAACATTCATTTACCCATCGTATTATAATTCCTGTAGGAGTTTGCCTGCATGTTGAAGTAATCAAACATAGTACAAATAAACCTCCCCCATTCTTTTTCAACAAAATTGTGGGCTTACAGAACACTTGGAAAAACTAATTTGTTTTGCCATGGTAGGAAAGCACAATTAAGAAAATTATTAATGCTTCCAGGCTAAAGATATTTATAATTTAATTTCCACACCATTTTAATTAAGAAAAGTCCCTCTTTGTTTCCCATTATTTTTTCCTTTCTTCCCAAATTGCGACCACATTTGTTGTTAAGAATTCTACTCATTCGGAAACGCGCATTATCCTTTTCACTTCGCTTCTCTTTGTTTCTTTTTCCCCGCGAACCGCTCATCGTAAGTGGACGCGATTAATAGCCATTGTACACAGCGCCGTCTTGCGGTTGCTTTATTAAAATCACTTATCTGGGTCTGAAATAAGTTGGAATAATAATAGTTTTTCAAGGTTTGAACGTTCCGTGTTAAATTCATAAAAAAAAATGAATAACTAAGTAAATAAACAGATAAGACGAACGGGCGGGCTTAGTTTTTATTTTAAATAATGTCGAATAAATTTTGTTCCGTGCAATTTCAGAGGCTATAATTTATTAATCCCGGATTTTCTGTGTGTAAAAAAATTTTTACAACGGAAATTTATTTTTTCATTCGATTTCGTAAATAATAAGAATAATTTATAGTTATTATTTGATGTTTTATCAGGTATATTTGCATATTTAAAACTAGCTGATTAATTTGCTTAATACAAATGATAATTTAAAATTTAGTGCAAAACTCTTTGTCTTTGGATTTAGAAACGTAAGTATAAGGCACCTACTTTTTAAAACGTCAAATTGTAACTGAAAGTTAAATAAGGAAACTAAGCTGCTTGATAGCTTCGAACATGTTCAAAGGATATTATATTATTTTCAAAATCTTTCAGTTATTTCCATTGTAACCAAATTCGAAACTTTTATTCATGTGAATGAAATATTTATAAATCATAAATCATATAAGTGCGACGTGCGTATTTATATATGTGCTTCAAATTCATAAACGGACACAAAATTCATATTTGTTGTAAATATATGTTACAAAAATGACAATATAAATAAGCCGGAATTATGCTTCGGTTAGAATTACCGTTCCACGTAAAAATCACCAGAAAACAACCCAATAATAACCCATGAACGTTGATATAACATTTACGGTGCTTTCCTTGAATCCAAACATTTCGTTGATTTCACGCATGGTAAAAGCCGCAAAAAAATGTTTATCATATGTTTATTTATTATATGGCTAGTTGATAGTGAAACGGACAATTTATGCTGTCAACAAAGCAAACAAGATGGGTATCGTGATGTCAAAACTGATTCATGCCTTGTTCCCAAATCAACAGCCCATAGCAGATGGTGTGTCATTTTCTATATTTGATAGCCGCCGAATAGCATTAATGATTGCTGTTTCCTTTTCAGGTCTCAATGCGGAGGTTAAGTATGTGGAGAATGGAACTGTTAATAACTACGCTCTTGGATTTTCGGTCATGGTTCCCGACCATATTTGGGATCTCTACTTTACTTGGCAGAGCTTACGATCCGCACCGGTGAGGACATTTATCTGTCTATATATATATTTTTTAATAAATTTTGTCATTTTATACAATAGAATAAATCACTGATAAGTTAGCATGTCAAAATTGTGGAATTATTGAATATGTATTGTTACTTTTCCCTTTCATTAAAAATACATGCACTTCTAGATGAAAAATATCGATAGAAAAGCTCAAAAACTATTGTTATAAGTTATACACATTTGTGTTGCGAAAAATCAAACTTATACATTTAGTATACTTAATTACTGTTATTAATGTAATTGTACAATTATAGGTAATTTAGACTTTTTATGACTGGAGCCAAAAATAAATTAAAAAATATCGATTCAGCTATTCAGTACTGTCTATCTACTACAAGAATAACTCTCACAATTAATCTAGTTAGAGGTGGTTGCTATAACAACAGATGTCTATTTCAAATAGGAATTAAGGCGTTATGAATTGGCGGCATTAAGAGTAATTGGAAGACTTAAATATGTGTTGTCGCTTATCTCTTTGATTAAAAATACATAACCTCTAGACAAGCAATTGTTGAAAAACTATCAATACTGCTGTTCAAAAAATATCGCTATAGGAATTTTATTAAGTGTAATGTACACATTATACTGCGAAAAATTAGGTTTATATATATTTAATATTTTTAATTACTGTTCATAGTGTTAGTTAAGATTGTAGGCTATTTAAATACTTTATCCTAGGAGCTTAGAACAAAATGAAAAATAACGAATCAGCTATTCAGTACAGTTTGTTCTAGGATAGTAGCTCGCAAAAATGATACAGTTAGTGGTGGTTGTTATAACAATAGCTGTCCATTTTCAAATGTAGATTAAGGGTGTTATGAATTGAGGGCATTTAGAGTAATTTAAAGTGTTCAATCAGTCAAAGTTTCTATTTTACTTTTGACACAAGCCGAAAATGGAACGTGTGTGTCTATGACAATCGATAAGCTTAGACAAATTGAGGCGGTATCTATTCTCGTCTTACACAGAAGTCGTAACCATTAAAATAGTAGGTTTATAAACACAACTCAATAGAAAGATAATATTCTATATTCAACACTTAACTATTATTTGAAATGTTTGTTTAAAATTACAAGATAATGTAAGATTATTAACGGCAAAACTTAAATTTTCATTCTTAAATTGGGATTTAATACCATAATATTTCATAACAAGATAGTTTTCTATTATTTCTCTTTGCCTGGTTTTACTGGTATATTTTTTACTCCTTTACTATTAGTTATTATTTAGTGATGTTAATGACTGGTTTATTTTGATAATTCACTTAATGATTTGTGGTAGTACATCAGTATTGTATATTGGTAATCAAAATTTTCAATGTATATCCTAATTCATGAAAGCAGTAATGACTCACATTTTTCGAAATTTTTCCAGTAGTAATGTCTATCGCTAACATAAGTAAAAATATTAGAAGATTGTAAATTTTGAAACATTTGCTTGCATAGCATAAAAAATAAACTATCATCTATTAACTCTAACAAGCTTTATAATATTTTCTACAAAAGTGCTGAACAAATGTTAATTAAAATTAATGGTAATATGAATTGAGCTAAAAAAAATTTAATGGTAATATGGTTATTATAAAACCATGAAATAAGCACTCATAGTAAATGTGTCTGTGGCAACGCATTTTGTTATGTAGCAATTTTGAAATTCACGCATAAATTTATGTACATTGAATGATTTCTTTTCAATGCATTTCTATTCGACATTTAGAATTAAATTATTTCTGCTGTACTGCTTTGAAATTGAATTTCTCCCTCGTATCTCATTTAATTTTCAAGGTGGAGCAATTGACTTCCGAATTTTGCCACCAGGGATGCTGGTATTCATCTCGATATCATTTTCTAACTGTTGGCATGTTAAACGTACAATTACATAAAATTCTAGTTTGCCACACGATTGAAGAAAATATCGTCAAATATATCCAAATGTAAATCTAAAATATAGAACTACTTTGATATACCCCCCAAATCGGAAAGTTGACGACTTTTTGCGCCAAATCTGGTACTGACGTAGGGAGTACCAGATTTGGCGCGTAATTTTTTGGGGTATATCAAAGTTGGGCCTAAAATATGCTTGATACCAACGAAAATTTTATTTAATGGGGAATTTCTAAGTGAAAAATTTATTTCATTTAAACAACAGTGTAAAATATATATTTCATTTTATTTTCAAAATGTATTTCTTATTCAAAATGTATTTTTAAAATTATTAAAAATTAAAACATTATAAAGTTTGCTATAATATTCTCTGGCTTACAACTTTTGGTGATGAATAGAATTTTTTTCCCCAATATTATAACTGTTGGCGATGGGGTGAATCTAAATAAGTTCCAAATGCGGATCTTCTGTTGTATTATATATATTCATTGTTATTTAAATAATAAAGATAAGTATAAATTGTTATTCGAAATGAAAACTGCTCAGTTGCTTATTTAGTGGGGGAAAAAAAACCGTACATTATTCTTTTTTCTTTTACATTCTTCTGCAACATATTTGACAAGTTTTCAACGAGAAAAGCGAGGAATTTTTTAAAAAGTCTGAAACGTTTCTGAGAAAATAAATTTTAAGTGCGCCAGACGATACGGGCCCAAGAAGCATTAACAGCTCAACTCGCTTTCGTTCATAAAATAAGATTGCTTCGAGTGAAGAAAAAAAAAGTCTTTTGAATAAAGAGGCTTTCAATCTAATTGAGCTGGAAGAGATTTAAGGCCAAGTAGATTATTTGTTGATTAGCGTAAATGCATGGCTTCAACAATTGCCTCCATGCCATTGCAAGGAGATTTACGTTTACACTATTTACGGAACTCGTAAAGATGTATTTGTCCTCTAATTAATGGGAGTCGCAGATTTATGCTTCCTACACGGCCTCTGGTGGTAATTAAAAGATTTATATGTTTGTCCAGCGTCTTTTATTGCGATTCTCAAGCGCTGGGACGATTGTTTTCTTTGAATAAGGCTAGAACTTTCTAATTCTCATTTCATTCCGTGGAAAAGAAATGAACTCATTTAAAATATTCCTAGATATATCATGAAGTGTTATCCTAAATTAGAGCCATTCGGTTATGTACTCAGAAGGGAATCTTAATTGCTGGCGGTAATTTCAAATTATATCTGAAAGATTTAACACAAATTGCCTTCAGCACATAATTTTTCTGTCATACATAATCGTAGCTCAAAGTGATATATATACATTCATTAACAAATAGTTTTGTAATAGATGTTTTGTAAAGAAATTTATTTTATTTTAAAAAAATAAATTACCCCAATGAATTATAAAAAAATGATAATTTAACAGTTATGTTAAGGAACATTATGTATAAAATCAGAATGAGTACTACGACCTCTAGCGTTAAAGCTTGTAACAACTTTTCACAATTGTACGCTCGATTTGTATTCAGAATGCATTACTATTTTTCAAAGCATGATTCACATGTTCAGAATGGAATTTAAAGTTAAATTTGTGCATTGCGTTTCAACATGTTGTTTCTCTTTAGTCTTATTCTTAGTGATTTACAATGTCTTCTGTTGGTAATTTTTATAATGGACCATTTAAAAAACAATTTTTTAACAATGCTGCAAATATTTGAAGAAATAAATGGGTTATTAGTGCAGTCATTTAGTAATTACTTTTTAAACTCACTTGTGTTTAATCATTATGTAGTATATATAATAAAAATAATTGAAATTTCATGAAGGAGGCAAAACTTGTAAACACTTTTCACAATAATCAGAAGCAGTATTTTATAACTACACGTGATTATTTTGACAGACGTCAATAATGTTAGCTTGCGATGCTTCCATATTTGAATTATTTAATTGAAAAACACCTGACTTAATATACATATTTCTAACTCTAATATTTCATACTCCATAGTTGAGTTTTTGACATAACAAATGTCAGAAACAGTTCATTCAATGTCATAAATAGGCTGTTGTCAAAAAACTTTTAAATACAATTTTGAATTTTTTTTTTTATCACAGTAATTCTTGGCTAAATTTCTTATTGGTTAGTCTATATTTGAGGTGCCCCCTTAATTCTCGCCAAGTTGTGATCGCAGTTGATCTCCAAGCTGGGCAAAACCCAATCGTGTTCTGATTGGTTTAGGACAGGAATGGTACCAAACAAAAATCGCCAAATTCGCCAAGGGTGCACCCTCAAATATAGTTTTACCTTGTTATTAAATATAAGAAATGGACTCATAATCAAATTGCAATATAATAATTTGTTCATTTATTGCAATTTTTATCTAATATCCTCTAAAACAATTAGTTTTAAAAAACATATGTATTTAATTTTAGGATTAAAATTTAAGTTCATATGTAATAATTCAAAGAAGAAAATTACTTACCATTAATATAAATTTTTGAAAATCATCACAAAATAAAATTGTAGGTATGTATTATAGTCGTTCTGTAGAAAAAATTTTCCGTTCATTTAATATTTTAAGGAATGTGAAAACTCTATATTTCAAGATAACATAAGAATTAATTTATGAAATTTTTTTTAAATTTATTATTTCATATGTTTAAAGCAGTTTTGATCGAGGATTTTTGGCAGAAAATGTTTGACATGATTGTTAAATCGCGTTTTAAAATCATTCAGATGATAAAAACCTGCCAAAAAAGCATATTTTTATAAATACGGTGGTTTTTAGAAAATATGCAGACGACGAAAACATCGTCTGCATACTTCTAAAAAAAATCAAAAAAAATTTTTTTTTTTTAAAATTATGAATTATTTCATTTTTATTCAAAATTTTAAGTAACTAAATCATTTTAATTATTATCACATATCGATTTTGGTTGCATTAAGAAATCTGAATTTGATTATTTATTATTTTTTGAAATTTTATAAAAAATATCTATTGGTGAGAAAAAAAAATGATAAATGGCTACTTTTAAGTTTGAAAAGAAAACAGTTTGAAGTCTCGTGTCTCCCTTGGGAGGCCATTTTTCTACCTCACTTTTCGTGACTGGTGTTATCTGGCGTTCAAGAACGAGGCGTTTGTCTCTGCTTTTGTGTCATAAACTATTTTCTATTTTCAAGATTTTTTGAATTCAGCTATTTCTTAGAGTATTTATGGATACCGAAGCAAAAATACCCTCATAGAAGGAATTTTGATTAGATAAACAATACAAAATCATAACGTAAAGTGCACCAAAAAAAATTAATTTTCTTTTTGAAGAAACAAAAACATTTCTTACACGTTCTCTGAATGAAATTATATATAATGTAATGCATATATGACTCTTTATATTTAGCTGAAGTAAATATTGTTATATTCTGACAAAAGCGATATACAGTTTCTTTAAAATTTTATTTGTTACATTACATTTTATTTGTTTATTTGGTTAGCCTATACTTGAAGGTGCCCCCTTGGTTCTCGCCAAGTTATTTTATGCATTTTATTTGGTTTATTAAGTTTTCTTGCATTGTCTTCATAGCAGTTTCATTACATTTTGGCCGCTATACTTGTTTTCACGGTGTTCAGTTCAAACAGAAATGACGCCAAAAATCGCCAAGGGGGGACCCTCAAATATAGTTTTACCGTTTATTTAAAACTTAATTTATTTTCATAATTTTACCATAAGTAATATTTATTAGAGTTAATTTTAAAACTAAAGTAAGCTGTTGATATAAATAATTTTTATTAACGAGAAAAAAAGAAATAGGTTAAATTATTTTAAGTAATGAAAAATAAAATAGACAAAATGTGATATAAAGATTTGTAGGGGTGAATTGTTTTCAAATGAAAAATGGTGGTTTGTAGTGATTTTTTTTTAATATTTTTTAAACAATCGTTGGTTATAAATGACAAAGATTTTATCTATATGATTTTTTCATTCTTGCATTTTTCAGTAAGAAGGCATAAAATATTCAATCTGCATAATTCTAATTACGAAAAAACTAAGCTTTTGATTAAAGTAACCTTAAAAACGCTTTTACAATTAAAAAAAAATCGAACGCATATAATTAAAAAATTAATATAAATGGAGGTGAAAAATACTCAGTTTAATATTATTTTAGAACCGCCGACGATAAAGTAATAAGGAATTCAATAAGATGTTGTGTATTTTATAACCTAGAATTTTTTTTTATATTTCAATTGAATGTATTAAAAATTAATTGAAACTATGAAATAGTAAACTCGTACTAAGAACTGCCATATTACTATTTTAATAATAATAAAATTTAATTTTTACCTTCTTTTTGGCTTCAGAGAAGAAAAAAATACCCTATGGTTTAACAATTGTTTTGGAGATAAATATTAATTTCTGGTAACCCTTGTATTTCGAGGGCTTTAATTAACTTTGATTTAGGGTTGCCATTTTGCTATTCCCGTTTTGGCCTTTACCTTGGCATTAAAAAATTACTAAAATAAATAAAGTAATCAAGAGTTTTTATCAGAATTGACTGATTATTCTTTGTTATTTTCTAAATTTAGATTCCATATTCCATCAACATTGGAGTTAGCAACCCTGAAGCAATGCACATACCCACACTTAACATAAGCAGGAAGGGCAACATTCCAACAAGTCAAGAAGGTAAGAATACATTTCTGTTTTACAAGTATTAAAAACATTATTTCTGGTGATAACTAAATATAAAGAAAAAATTATGATATACCTAACGATTTGAACAACTTGTTGAATGACAAAACATTAATGTATGTTTAAACAAAGTTTAACGTCATCTATTTTAAAGTAAGTGATCTTGTGATGACTACTTTCGATTTCATCTATTTCATTGGAAAACATAGTCGCAGATGCTATACAATCCATCATGCCAATTTTTGAGTATGGTGGGAGATTTCCTTTTTATGTGGCAACCTGAATCTTATGACGTCCTAGAGATGCAAATTGTGCGCATGGCAGGAACGGATCGCTCAGTTACATCATGAACCATAACACAGCACAATCAGTCTGTAACGCATCATTATCATCCCGTGTACCATTTGATGCCGTTTACAGCAGAGTGGTCTTTCCGCAAGAAGTCCATTGCTTTATTTACCCTTGACGCAGAACCACAGACGTCTTCGCCGCTAATGGTGTGATGAAAGAAGGATGAGGACAGCAGAATGGATTGAAATTGTTTTTACTAACGAATCACGCTTCTATCTTCAACACCACGATGGTCGCATTCAAGACATCGTAGTGAGAGAATGCTGAACAGCTGCGTTAAGCATCGCCGGCTCGCTCTCCCGATCTTTCGCCAATAAAAAACATGTGGTCCATGGTTGCTCAACGATTTACCCAGATTATATCCTCAGCTACCATACCAGATTAACTTTGGTAAAGTGTGGGAGGTTCTTGGTCTGCTGTATCCCAAGAACACATCCAAAAGTCTCTTTGAATCAATGCCGATGCATTTGGCAGCGGTGATCTCCAACAACGATGGCTACTGATTTTAGCAGGAGCGACACTTAACACAGAAGTTTATAAATTTAATTATTTGATACTTGGTCAACATATTATCTACAAAATAAACTTCGTTGTGATATATCTTGTCTTTCTTGGTGTTGCAATTTGGGGGGCCAGCAGTTTATAAACAAACGCGGTGAATAGGGCTTGCTTTAAAGTTTGGTTTTTAGTTATCTTGTTTACCTAGACTAGATCTTAACATTATCTGTCCGGAAAGTGAGAAGAGAGTTTTTAACTTCCAAAATACTATAGCAACCACAATTCCGCAATTTTAAATTAAATTAATTGCCTCTGCTTTGGTTGTGTTTAAATCACTTAGGTTTTAAGATAGTATTTGCTGAAGTTTGTCTCTGATTGAAAGAGAGTCAAACTGATTCTGAAACAAAAACTAATAACTTGCCGTGTCCATCATAGTTATTAACTCTATTCATAACAGCGTTTTTCTTATTTCATAATTCACATAAAATAAATTGTGGGAGTAAAATTTACCACGGGCGCCGTCGCCCACAGAGATTTCCTGTCCTATAAAGCATGCCTCACGAAACCACCCAGAAAACAAGCGTTTTTATACTTTCTAAATCTTCATAAATTTTTTTTTTCTTCCGTATCCAAGGAATGCAACATCCTGTTTTCCTTTGTTTCGCACTCGGGTTGTTCGATAATCTCATTTAAAGGGACTCGACTACGAGTCTGTGCTAGACAACGTTCCTGGATTTATGTCCCATTATGAATCTGTCTTTTCGCAAATGTGACACCAGACTGCTGTCCGCGTTTTGCAGTCCCGTGCCTGCGTATGCGTTTCGTCGTAAAACATCTCATTCTTCAGAGTCTCGCTGCGGTTTTCCATTTTTATGCAAAATTAATGGTGAATGCTCTCCATCTGTATTAGCATAAAGAGTTTCTTTTTCCAAGCGACTACACTCGTATGAAAAGTGGTTTTGTTGGCGTTCGGTTGTGTTTTGGCATCGTCATAACAAGGCCCTGATATGGAAATGAACTTTTGTGCCCATAGTTGAGCAAAAATAGAATATGGAATGAGCATTAATTTCATGATTTAACCTCACTGGAAGAAAATGCTTTTGAGCGTAGAGCACATTTTAATACAAATGCATTTCTCAAGTTCGCTGTTTGAGTGTGTAGGAGAATAAAATACAACTCAAGAGAATTATTACAAAATGACTAAAATCAAAAACAAAATATGAGCACTCTTATAAAATATTCAGTGCATTAAATTGAAATTTCTGTGGTATGAAATGTTAAATTGATAGAGCTGGATTTCATCCACATTTTACTTAAAGCATTGTTACAAAAAATTATATGATGTACTATTATTTAAAATATTTATTAACCATAAAGTGGTTGTGTGTTTCTTTCGTTACATTTGAGATCATGTGTATGTCACTTTATTTTACTTATTATTTGGTCTGTGTTAATCTTACAAATAATCGTTTTCACCCATAATGTTGAATATACAATTTTGTCCACCCATCAAAAACAAGTCAATTGGTCAGTGGGATTAGCTCCTCAGTGAGCAGTTGGAAAGAAAATGTTGGCCAATATCTTAGTGGGATGGGTTATTTTATATATTATAGGAGATTTGTCTCTCTTGATACCGCTATTCAAAAATAAATACTTATTAATCATTAAGTAAAGATAAATTTATTTCATGTAGCATGTAAAGCACATTGAATATTAATATTTGATTGTTTATGCAAGCAATAATTAAATCATAACATCCACTTTATGGTTAGTTTAAATCGGTAAGGGCGATTTAAATGGTTTTTTTTTTCTTTTTAAATAGTTTTGTTTCTCTTTTAATGTTGTATATTGTATGGGTATCCTGTTCGGTTGTACAAAATTAATTTGATACGATTGCTGGAAATCACACAGACTCGCCAAATTTAAAAAGAATTGAATGCCAATTATAGTAAAATCATAATCACTGTATAATTAGAAATGTTTTGATTTGTTGGAGGATAGAAAACTCTATTAATTTCATGTGAAAGTTTATATCATTGTTCTCGAAGAAAGCTTACAATCGATTCTCAATCCTTCCAGCACGTTCATAAATTCTCTTTTCTTTACCAATAGTTTCTTTATCGAGCCCTTTGTCTTTTGTTTTCATGCTTCCTTGTGCCAAATTCTTCATTCCAGTGATATAACCAATAAACTTTTAATTAAAACTCTTACAAGCTCCCTTTGGCGATTTTTTTGACAGAACTTGCTTGGTCATTTGGTTATTTAATATTTATTACGTATTTTTAGGTTTAAACTTAAAATCAATTTAATAACCATTATTATTCATTTACCTCTAAAAGTTAATAAGTAATGGAATACAAAATAAAAAAAATGATAAGCGTTTTTTTGAACGACACGAGCTGCGAAAAAATGAAAACAATGCGAATTTTCATAAATTTAAGACAATGTGATACTGGAATTTTTAACGAAAAAAATGTAAATCAACAACAATCAATAAATGGTTTTAATAGAATATGTGAGCAATTTTTCTTTATGTAATGTTTACAATGTTTGACTATGCTTTTATGTTTTAACTATGCTGTTATGTTTTGACTATGCTTTTTAATGTTTGATTATGCTATGAATGGATCAACAACGTTCAGTCAAGTAATTACAATTCTGTTTTGAAAATAAATTTTAGATCTGCTAAATGTTGGCTCGAAATGTGATACATGCACACACAACAAGCATTTCTGAACAAAGTTTTTCAACAGGATTCTAGTCGACTGGATCAACCACTTACTTTTCTGATTGTTGTCGACTGTGACTTTTCTTAAAGGAACATATTACCTTAAATTGAAACGAAAGCAAGACCTGTAGTTGCTCTCATATAGTTTTACATTAAGATCATCACGATACTGTTTAGTCATTTGAATGATGATTTACATTGCCTTGAATAGGGATTTACAAATGGTTAGTGTTAAATGTTACCTTCAGACAACAAACATGTTACCTGCACACACAACAAGCACTTCTCAACAAAGATTTTTTAATAGGATTCTAGTCGACTATTACCTCTTACTTTTCTGATTGTTGTTGACAGTGACTTTTCTGAGAGGAGCATATTATCTTAAACTAAGAAAAATCAAAGTCTATGGTTGGTCCCGATACTGTGTAGCCATTTAAACGATGATTTGCATTGGTTTAAATAGGGATTTACAAATAGTTCGCGTTAAATGTTACTTTTAAAAATTCTTAATCATGTTAGGGGACTTTGATTGATCTACAAGCCGAAAGTAAGTTGAAGTTGAACTGTATTTATATCATAAATTCTAAAATAAGAAAAATGAAGTTTTATCATTGTTATGTTATTAATCTGCAAAGCAAGATAGGAAAAAAATCAATCAACTCCTTCAACAAATGAAAACTTTTACTGAATGTTTTTGGATATCCCACTTCAAGCTGCAAGTTCTGGTCTTATTAGCGCATCCAAAACATGATCGTTGAGCAAGAAACAATATAATCAATCAATCAATCTTCTAGATATGGCTTAGAATTCCGTATGCATGCACCCTCATCATCATAAATCTAATAATATTTCATCGTGTATACCTCAAATTAAGAACTTTAAAAATATAAGAAAGCTCTAGCAAAATCAAATCGTGGAGTAAACACCGCGTACAACTTCTTCGTCAGCATGACTTAAACGACGTGGTTTAAAAAATAAACGATGGCGATCATCTTCTATATGCAGAAAGTTTCCAGAAGAAACGTGTTTTGTTTCCTAAAATATTCCTTAAGAGAAATTCAATCGAATAGGTATTCGATTTATTAAGAATTTTTCCTTCCTCCAGCTGAGCCCACGCTGTTTCGAAACAAAACATTTTTCTCGCTCCGAACTCTTGGCGAAACTTTTACTTTAAAGTTTCCTTTTTCCAATATGAGGAAATGTGGAATAATTTAAATATTTTATTTTT
>JAPDSC010149602.1:0-38741 GCA_026290005.1 Latrodectus geometricus
CGTGTCTATAAAATAACGAATCCGGTATCTTATATACATGAAAGCAAGCATTACGCTACAACGACTTTTAACACAATACTAAATGAATCTTTAAAATATTTAATTACTTAATATTAAATAACAATTTTTTTATTTCCAGGATCAGAAAGAAAAAGAATCCAAAAGAACCAATGAAACCTGGAATGTGGCAAGATGGTGGCATAGCTGTTGAGTTTGATGACAGCTTGCCGCCATCGAACCAGCCTCAAGGTTTTCATATCATCTCAAGGAACTTGTAAAAGTTGCTCTTACTCTGGGAATTAGCGGCTCTTAACCAATCGGAGTATAAAGAAGGTTTTATTACTCCACCTTAAGTAAAAATAAGTTAAGATTTTCATAAATAAACTTAAAAGGTTATTATATAATATAAAATAACTTTTAAAACACTTTTTTAATGTAGAATAAATTTACTTATTTTATTTTTAAAAAAATAACTATGCATTAGTGTTTCATATATTTAGTGCACCTGTATACCACTCTAAAATTACTCTGTGGCATATGAGAGTTGTTCTGAAATGCATTCGAAGATATATTTACAAACCTTGCTGTATGATTTTCAATCATTTTGCAATAACTTAAAAATTGACTTTTTACTGAAGTTATTTATCGGCAATAAATCATTATCTCTCTGATAGTGATCTGGTGGTATCAAAAAAAATTAAATAGATATAAATAATTTTCTATTATAAATCAATATCTCACAAGAAATGATAATCTCTTGTTGATTAAGGTAGGTCTCTACCATACTAAAGTGTTTACCTTGAAACCTAAGCTGAAAAAGAGTACATCTAATAAAATGTACTCTTTCTCAGCTTACACTTCCTTGTTCAATTAAGCGAAATTAACTAGTATTTTCAGTCGTCTCACAAGTTCCATTTAATTTGTACGTCAATGGTTTAAATATATATATTTCAAATAATAAAATAAAAAACTTTATATTTTTTTGTAAAATGTTGGTGGCGCCACCTATTAATCATTATGTAAACTATACATTTAAGTAAAGTACATACTTATTGGAACAATACCAAAAATCATATTCTTTTGAAAAAACGTTACCAGTGAAGTTATAGTAATAAGCCCAATATTTTAATAAATCAAATTCAAGTTTTTGTAAATTCAAGTTACCAGTACACAATTTGTAACCTGTGTAAGATAAAATTTTGACATGCCGTAGTTTAATTAAAACTATTCGATATGACAATTGTTCTAGAAAGAAAAAAGCCCAACATTGCTATTTATTTTTCCAATAAAATATTAATAAAAATGTTTACTCACATTTTCAATAGTATCATTGAGGTTTCCTTTAAGTGTATTTTAAGTCCACTTTAATGCAATTGTAGATATATAAGAAATATTCGCTTTTACACCAAAAATCACAATTTGTGCTGTTATTTTTTGGTTTGATACGTTTTAATTTTTGCGAAAGTTTATTTTAATTTTACATTTTTAATGAAAACTGTTCTTTTAAAAACATTATTAAGCCAATTGTTCTTCTTTTTTTTTTTTTTTTTTTTTTTTTTTTTTGAAAAAATTAAAATTAGGTTAAAATGTATATTCGTATTATGTACATTTTTTACTTCATTAAATTCTGCATTTGTTTTAGCGCAATGGAAAGTATAAAAAATAGAAATGTTTCAAAAATAAATTGACAAATTACTATTTGAAATTTTCTGAAAATATTGACCGTAAGAATTGAACTCAATATTTCAAAAATTGTTAGTAAAATTTAATTATAGTTATCCTACTAATGTGTTTAACAGGGCATACTTTTCTATAAGCCTCGGTTTTCCTTTCTTATTATTGAATAACTCCAATTTTTGCGGGAATTCTTGCTTGTGTGATTTTTTTTTTTTTTTAATCAGACTACAATTTTTTTTTAATTTTTTATTTATATTTTTTTATTTTTGTCAAGTTGTTTGGAATTCCATAAAGTCTGATTTCTAGCATTTATCACTGACTCAGATATTCAAGGAATACTTAACTTACATAAAGGTTTTATAAAGGATTTTTATTTCAAATAAAAGTTTCAAATTATTTTAATAGATATGAATAAAGTGAAAATGTACGCTCAAAAAAAAAAATAATAATAATAATAAATAAATAAAAAAAATGAAAAAAAAAGTTTCCAAATTATTACTAATTTAAATTAATAATAAGAGTTTGTATAAAAATTATCTAAATTTCTTAAATGCTGTAAATAAAAAATTTAACCTCTTTGCATCAGTTTAAAATGTGGTATTCGTTTAATTACTATTCAAACGACATAATATTTGTAAAAAGGAATATAACATTATTTGGATCAATTGATTTTTACTTTTATACTTAAAACTATGTCAAGAAGTCAATTTGTGAAAAGATGGGTAATAAATCAAATATAAATATTTTAAAATGAATGATTCGTAATTTTTTTTAATGAAATTAATGATAATGCAATGTACTCAAAATATAATTTCGAAGATTATTTTTAGTTTAGTTATTTCAACTGTTGCTTACATCAATATTCTCAATGATAAAATTTTAGATTGTTCTTCTGAAAATTTTTTTAATGTTTGGTCAACTGTTTGAAAATATTAATAATTTATTTATTTATTTTCAGTTATTTATTTATTACAATCAAATCAAATAAAAAAATCGAAAAATTAGATAATTTTTAAAATCTCTAGATTTCAGAAGATTTCTAATGCATCATAGAAAGATAAATAGTGATATCTCTCCATTCACTGTATCTAAAAAATCAATGATATTTTTATTTGAATAAAATGCTTTCATTGAATTTTAACTGAGTCATTTTTAACAAGATCTTTTTTTTATTTTTGAAATTAAAATATTTACTTACTTAAGCATTAAAATATTAATAGTATCATAGCTATATATTAAAATATTTTGAATACATATTTTTTTTATTCTTCACGAGTGTGACACAATTTTTAAGTTATTACTAAATAATGAATTATTTTGTTAACTTAAAGTACAGATTTCTAAGCACTATATATTGTGGCATATTATGTTAATTTATATAAAAATTTATATATATATATATATAAAAATTTTTATATAAATTAACATAATATAAATTTTCACGTTTTGCCATCTACTTTATAAATAAATATATTTATGATAAGGTGTAATAGTTAATAAATCTGTTATAATTTTTTACTAAGCTTTTTTCTTCCACGTGAACTTATTGAAATATATTAGATATTTAGTGCCGTATTTATCTGCGCAATTTCTGATATTTCGAGAACATTAAATATTCTGAAGAAATTAAAATTCTTTGAAAAATAAATACAATATTTTTAGAGAAAATAAAATTTACATAAATTTATTTAATTCATTATTTAATATTTATTCATTATTTAATATTAATTCATTTATTGAAATGCATACGGACTCAGACATAATCAAGTTCTGTTTTAGTTGTTATTCAAAAGAAAAATATGAATAAACATTTATTAGATGATTAAATAAAAAAATAAGTTTAGAGCTAAATAAAGGTTAAAAAATTATTAGGTTGATAGAAAATAAGCTTTCATTAAAAGTATGAATATAATATTTAGCTTCTAATTTCTAAAGATATTTCTATGTGAAATTATCTTTTTTTACACATAAAAATTTCTATTTTTTAAGATTTTTTTTATTAAACAAGACATTTTTTCAAGGATATTTAATTCATATCCTGCATCCAAATTAACATGAAATCCCCGTCTATCCAAATTATTAAATAAATTACATAATTTATAAAATAAGGTTCATAGCATTAATTTTCATATCTGTTCAAAAAATATTTCTGATTTTTAATTTTTCATTTGGAATGTAAATTAATGTTTATTCTATTAAAATATATATATATTGTTAATTTCAAAATACGTTACTCTTATATGATGACATAAAAGTGTATATTGGAAAAAAATAAAATAATAATAATAAGCTATTCCACAGTTCAAAAACATTCTCCCCGGCGGGGAATCGAACCCCGGTCTCCCGCGTGACAGGCGGGGATACTTACCACTATACTACCGAGGATACATTCAATGGACATTTATAATAATATAAATAAAAATAAACAGTTAAAGTTTTCATCTTTAAAGTATTAAGTAAAATTTATATATGTAATACCATTTCACATAAAATCGGAAACTGAATTCAAAATGAAATCTTATGACAATCCATTGAGTTTATTTCCCATTTTGGAAAACTAATAAGTCACAGTTACCGAAAAAAATTATTACTAAAAATACACATAAAACAATTATTTATTTTCATTCAGTTGATTTCTGAACAGCAATTTAAAAATTAAGTAAATTTATCTACAGAAATTTCAATTATTTTGAAAATGAGTAGCATGCATATTAAATAAAAAATAAATTGTCATGTGCAAAATTTTCTAAATGAAGAAATGTCATAGCTTTGTATTCATTAAAATTTTTAAATTTTTGTATAAGTCATGAAACTTTTGAATAGTACATATATATGTATAGTTCCAAAAACAATCATCCATAAACCATTTTTCAACAAGTCAAAATACATCGAAAAATAGTTTGAAAAAACTAGGTAATTGAAGAAAGCCTTTAAAAATATAACTACTTTTTTTTTCTACTATGTTTTTATTGTTTATAGCCCAGAATTTATGTAAAAAATTTAATCTTTGTGTTCTTCACTTATAAAAGGAAAAACTACTTTAATATCTAATATTTCTAAGAAATAAATATGTAACAAAGATAGAATTAAAGCATTTTATTCAGAGATAATTATTTCTCTTTATAACAAATTTAGTAAAAATTCCTTTTGTAATCCAAATATTGAATTAGCAATTCAGTTAAAACTTTTCTCACAATTTAGTAATTAAAAGAAAATCGACACTTTGGCTTAGTCAATAAATGGTTTGTGCAACCAGCAGTTACATTAATCAGTTAATAATAAATGATTTAAAATGTATATGGAACATAAAATAAATTCATCTTTTCTAATGATAAAATAAATTCTTGATTACAATGGTTTCGCTAATAAAAATAAAAAAAAGAAAAGAAAATTATTGTAGGTGGATTAAACTAAGTGGGTTATCATCTGTGATTGTTCGCCACAGTTCTTCTCGTATTCATTTGTTCTCAGAAAAACTGTAAAAGCTATGACGTAAATTTCAACAAACAATCGCACTCATGATTTCGAATTGCAGAAAAGTGTGATAAGGATAAGGCACATTTAGTCCATCTTGCGTTGTTCAACAACGGCTAAGATTGAACTGGTTACTTTACGTTCTGAAAAGTTCTGTTCTACCATAAGATCGCAGTGAGCTCTTTGATAAAATACATTTGTGTCATTAAACTGATTTTAAAACTAAATGCACTTGCAACTAGAGATGATATAAATTCGGCACAATAAATAAAGTGGATAAAATTGACATTACTTTATTTACCTTATATTCATTGATTTAATATGGTACAGCTTGTACCAAAAGATGATGCAAAGTTTGATCCCAGGAAAGGATGAATCTGAGATGCATGTGAATGTATTAATTTTCAAAAATAGCAGTTCTCGGTATCCTCACTTCCATAACGTAGTCTTCATGCCGAAACAATTGTCTTACTTTTGAAATGAACTACTTAAAGCATAAAACAACTTAGTCAAAAAATTCAAACAAATCTAAAGAATCTTAAAAGTTTTGTAAAGTTACGATAGTTCACATGATAAATATTATCTTTTAAGTTACATCTAGAAGCAATGCCAATTTTTCTTATATATCTACTGTGAATCACCAACAATAAAATAAGATATTCCAATGTTTTGTAGAATATGCATTTTAAAAAGTAGCTGTAAATAAGTAGTTTCAATATGATTGGTTCCCTATACCTCATATTAATGATAATTTAATGATATGTTTGACAAATTGTGGGGTGGTTTATATTTTTGAACTTCAAATATTTATACTTTACTAACACAGATAAGGATAGAGAAATTCTTTCTCGTTTGCAATCATAAAACAACTTATTTAGTGAAACATTTATTTTTTGTAATCAATATTGCTCCAAATATTTCCACAAGTTATAATTGGGTAGAATTTTGGAGTGATTGGGGCTTATTTTGATTATTTAAATTAAACGATTTAAAATTGCCTCGTTTAATTAAAAGTTTTGTTAAACTTCATAAATTTAATTTGCATATTGAATTTATAAAGTTTAACGAATTTATTGGCAAATGTAAATTTTTTTTAAGAAGATTAACATGGAATATATTATTAGTTCAGAAGGATTTACTAAAGCCGTAGAAAAAAATAAATGAATTATAAATGTTCGGCAATTTAAGAAATAGTGATGAACTTTGATCATTTTCTAGACTGTTCAAAAAGTTTTAAACTGCTAATAATGAAAATGACTAATTAAATGAATCCTAGAAAATATATTCCATTTCAATGGACTGTTAATTATGAAGAAGTATAACTAGGTTTGACTATCAAATCCTAATACTATTTAATCTATTCAATAACTGATACTAGTTTTCTGTCATAACGTTTCTGGAACCAAAAAGCAGATTACTTTATCATCATAACTATTGATAATTGCTGTAGCGCCTCCTACGTAATTTTTGAGGAATTATTTATAGTTTGTTCTACATTGTTTCTAGAGAATTATTTTCTTTTTAAATAACAACTTCATTATCTAGCAGTTATTCAAATACTAAAATTAAATAGATGTTGTTGCTTTTACTTTCAGAATTCACAACCTTTAATTTTTGTTTATCCAAATATTTAAAAATAGTTGTAGGAAAGAAAACGATTATTTTATCATAGGTTTAATTGCTAAAAGAATTTTAGATAAGGAGATGACGAAAAATATTACGATTACTTTTTTTGGGCAGAAAATTTATGTTTTATAAATATTATATTAATACAAATTTAATAACAAATTAGTGATGGTTAAGCTGCATCTGTAAAAGGGACTTTAAATGTTATTTGTAACAAAATATTGTACCTATATTTGTTTTCTTTGGAATTTGCACATTTTCAATTGAAATATTTAATGATCAGGATTTACTAGATATTCTCATAAGTGACAATATTTCAAAATTGCAGAGTTTTTAAATTTCTAAAAGATAATGCTAATAATAATTATAATAAAAATTATCTAATAAGATATTTTGATAATTTCAGTACATCTTCCAAGATAAAAGATTATACATGTTGAAGATATAGGATGACACTTAATCTTGATTTTTCTTCCATAAACTTTCTGAACAGTTTTTCAAATTCATTTACTACATTTTCAAGCGAGAAGACACCTGCAGAACTGATTGCTGGGCATAAGTTCAGATCTAAGCTAGATCTAATTTAATCTGAATAAATTGACATTTCACAAGTTAAAACTAGAGCAGCAGATTTTTACAAAATGTCATGTTGCTAATATCCAAGAAATATATCAATTTAGTTTTGTGAAAGTTAAGAATAGCTGTTGAAAGAATAAGTTATGTTCATTAACTAACATAATATAATAATAGTTATGTTTTTAAAAAGCATTTTGATCAATTGTTAACTCTTCAAAATGAATTACTTTCTGCGATTACTCAATTTGAATCTTTTTATTTGGAAAACAGTATTTTCAGTTATCATCTTAATGGAAATAAAAAGACAACTTTATCAAATGCAATTGCTATACAGTAATTTTCCTATAAATAAAAATCAATTTGAAAATTTTCTTAGTTGTTCTAGAAACATTTTTAACTCCAAGTGCAGTATAATAAATATTATTGTTTTCAACAAAGCTGCCTTGACTATAGAATCCAATTTGGAAAAACAGCAGATACTTCTCTAAGAGTTTCCGTGACTTTGTTTTAATTTCTAGTCTGACATCTAGAGTAATTTGATTACCCAGTACGTCGTTCTTTATATCTACGATCATCAATTCAATATTTGAATTCCTAATGGATTTAGACATTTAATTTTCATGTAAGAAATTCACAATTCAAATCTAATATTCCTAAACAATTTTTTTTATATCTTAATTAAAAATATGACATAAGAAAATGTAAGTACAATGAGTGTCATAAATTTGTGCTAAATTCATAAACTGATAAAATCATAAGTAATGATATGAAAAATGTTTAATGGTCTATGGTTTGCTTGGGAGCAGAACAGAGAACATTTTGATTTTTCCAATTAAAAATAAAATTGATTTTAAAAATGACCTATGAATAATATTCATACATAATATTGAGGATATTTGTGTAAATCAATTGGGCATTAAAATAACAGGCTAGGAAATAGATGACTGCAAAAGTTTGACCACTAGATCGGTTTGAACTTAAGTGTCAAAACTTCCAATACAATAATCGTGAATGGCATCCACGATTATTGTTTAGGAAGTTTTGGCATAAAAGAAATAAACGCAAATAATGACCTATTTTATTAAAATACATACTAAATTTAGTATGAGTTTTTAGTTAGATGGAAAATCCTGTCTTTCATCATCTTCCAGAGGATCATCCACGAAGTCGTTGACCATCCATTTATGTGAATCACGTTCTTATTGTTCAAAGTATCATGGAAGTTTTTGCAGAGGTGTCATCACCTGGAAACAGCAGTTGGAATTCCGGATGTTCGACATCCGGAATTCCACAAATTGCAATCAAACATATTATACACAGAATCTGCCTCCGTATAAGATACAGGCACTTTATTTATTTTTACCTTTATTTAAAATCCTTTTGAGAAGATTGTGGGATGTATGCCCTGTTTAGTCCCATCACTATAGAAAGGTGTTTTATGGTTTTCCAAGATCACATTGTATCTGTATTTCTGTAAAGACATTCATTACTTTCCGTTACTTTCATGCAGGATGATGCCTCGCTTCATGATACACGTTTCATGGAACCTTTCTTACAGATGAGGATTTCTTTTACACGGCTCGACACCGGAATTGCTATACCAAGAAGGTAATATCATATTTTTGTGAAATTTACATAATAGGAAGAAACTGTGATAAGCAAATTATTAGCTTTTCAATGCATTCATATAAAATAAGTGGAAATAGTGATATATAAAATGTATTTAATTGAAGAAATTTTACAACAGATTTTCATACACAAATTGCATTTTAAAATTATTACCTGAAATTGTTGTCATACCTCCCATAAGAAAAAGAATTCGTACCAGCACGTTTCCGACTTTTAAAGCGGTTGAATTGTAGCTTACCGATATTATGGTTTATTATTTTGTAATATTGTTGTTCCCATGGATCAAGATTCCATGACATTCTGCGAAATATGGAACTGATGAGTTCTGGGCTGCCATACGGAACACCATGTTAGACTTCAACGACTGTTACCAGCCATGTTATCAGCATAACCTTAGTGAATCACTAGCCCTGTCACGAGATGGCTAGTGATTCACTAAAGCTATGTTGGTAAGACAACAAATATATGGACAAACCATTCGATAGCATTTGCAGCAACATGGACAGTTAGCTCGTTGACCATTACTTCAGATAGGTATGATGGTCTATTACAGTCAAGAGTGCCTTCAATGGTATGACAAGAGCACAATCAATGTCAAACGTGGGAGAAGAAATCACGCGATTTTGTGTTTTCAGACTATTTCTAGTTCTTTTTACAACAATATCATATCCAGATTTGGTGGCATAGTGAAGAACTCCCATTCAAGAGCATCATGCTGTTCGGTTACTTAGAATAAAGGTATGAGATGCAATTTAACACACCTCATGGTTACTTTTTGTTTGTATTGACAGTAATTTTAATAATAACCATTATACTTTTGTGTTAAGGCTTATGGTTCTACCCTTTACTGTAGACTTGAGAAATACGATGTTTCAGCATGATATTACACAATCAGATGTTGCCGATATTGTACGGAACTTTTTTCACACAGAAAATATTTCGTGATACTGCATCTGATTGTGAAAGCATCTGATCAATGGTTGATCAGCTATATTCTCATCACCGTACAATAAATCATTATCGTCGATTAATTAACTGTGACATCGTGTTGACGGTGAATCTATATTTGCTTTCCAATCTCTGTTTGATTCAATATTCAAGTATACAAGTGCATTTATTGTTATGAGAAATGATCGCTCTGGATTCTGGTTTCATAGGATGTGTAATTTCAATTTTCTTTAAAATGTAATCAAGTGTTATGTTTAACACAATAAATATATTTATCAAATAAATATCATTTGGTTATTTACATTTCTTTCTGATACATCAATTTTAATCGAGAATAGTGAAATTCAAGGCATACATACTTGTCCAAAAATTTTGGAATAGTAATCTCACTAATATATGTATTTATACAGAATATATTCCGGCTATCGGCTACATATTTTATTATACCAGAATTTAAAATAAGAGCAAAATACAGATATATCCTGACAATAGAAATTAATATTTCATTCTTTTTTTAAAAAAAAAAACTTAAATATAAACATAAAATTAAGTAAAAGAAAGAGTACTCAAGTACTTCCTGGTTTCGTTACTATTCATTTTTATGATAAAGAAAACTGATAAAACACTTA
This sequence comes from Latrodectus geometricus, assembly GCA_026290005.1. Taxonomy (NCBI): domain Eukaryota; kingdom Metazoa; phylum Arthropoda; class Arachnida; order Araneae; family Theridiidae; genus Latrodectus; species Latrodectus geometricus. The sequence goes on from JAPDSC010149602.1 coordinate 10,560, forward strand.
TTAATTAATGTCAGATACGCATGCGCCATTCGAAACCGAAATTCGTACGATAAATTCATAGCAGAAAATTATCACAACTACTATCTTATTTTAAATTTTGAGAAGAAAGGCGTTATTTCTATTGTCATCAAGTAAATTAAAAATGTAAGTAAATTATATATATATAAAAATTTTGATATTATTTTTTAAAACTATAATAGTAACTTCACCATGAAAAATTGATTCTTTAATTAAAAATTATAAATTTTTTAAGTTAAACTTTAAAAAAATTAATAATTTTTAATTATTTTAATGTATAAATATAATTTTTTAAAATTTAACTTTAAAAAAATGATAAATTTTCTTTAAACTTTAAAAAAATTAATAATTTTTAAATTATAAAGAATCAATTTTTAAATGAATTTGAATTAAAATTATATTAAAATGTTTTTATTGTAGCTATAATCACAATTTTTTCTGCTATTCTTACTAGAGAAATAAAATAATAATAAAAAAAATGTTTTTATAATTTTTTTTTAAAAAAAAAAGTACTCATAACTTATATACTTAAAAATATGTATAATGAAGTTGTAATTTCTTCTGTGAATTGTCTAATGGGAATAATTAATCGTGAATGTGTGTAATTTAAACAGAATCGTATTAAATTCCATAAACAAATATTAAGTAAAATAAAATAATGAAAGCATTTAATAAATATGCTTATGATGCACTTGTTTTATTGTAAATACAAAAAAATTTTTACTATAATTGCTAAACAAATATTTTCTTAAAATGTATTCACTATAAACTTTTTGCTTTTTTTATGAATTATTACTTTTTTTCTGATTTTTTTAATATTTATTTTTTGCATTACACACAATCAACTATACATTGTGACATTTTTGATTAACAACGTGTTAAGTGTATAGAAAAATAAATTCAATTCTACTTTTGAATTCAATTATTTAATTAATTTCTTTTTGTTCGAAGTTAAAAATTTGGAGTTCGAAATAATAAATTCGGAATTAGAAAAATTGTAATTGGAATTGAAAATTATAAAATATATGTACTTTCTAATTTCTTTGTATCTATGTATAGAAATAACGCTTTAAGATAATCAAATTTTAATTTTATTGTTTTTTCTGATTTCCTCTGGTGCAGCATTGCTACACCAGATCCTCAATCCTCACAAAATTAAAAAGCAGCAGGAGATTTGCTAGGAAATCCTATTTAGTAAATTTCAGACCTAGAAGGTGTTAATAGCTAGCCTGGCTGACATCACATTTACAGCAGGTAGAATATGTCTTAGCTTTGACATCATATTTAAGGCTACGAAAATGGCAACTAGCAAACCTAGAATAATTTGTCTGATCAGCTCTAGAACCCTTGAAAGCAATGGAATCATCAGGACCACCGCCAGAGAACCAATCATGATCAGGTGGAATGCTCCAGATAGCACGGATATCTCTTTTTCCAATAGAATGCAACTTAATGTAGGTGAAGACAGCATCAGTTGGAGAAGGACTAGCAGTGCTCTTTTTAGCTAGAGCATTCATCTTCTTATTTTCATGGATATCAACATGAGAAGGAATGTATGCAGTTGGTGCGAGAAAGTTGCATTAGCAGACAAAAGATAGAGATCCCGATGATATCATCAACATGCTATCATGCACTGGGTAGCGCTTCGACTGTTCGTGACAATCCATACATCACCAAATGAGTCATCACTCCGGATGGTAAGCAAACCTGCCTCAATAGCGAGCAGATAAGATCGTTAAACAGCAATGGTCAGGAATTTAAAAAGAAATCTCCGTCTTCAGATCCCCAGGACTGCAAATTACCACTACCAGCACGATAATCCACATCCTTTATGACATTAATATCAATAATTAAGGTATCATCAGGGATGCTGACAATAATTTCCTAGTCCAGTTGTCTTAAGAAATGCGGAGTATGAATATTTTTGTTTACGAAGGTTGTGAAAGAATACACGAAGTTTTTATTTTAGTTGGAGAATTCGTTTTCAACCAAGAAACATTTTTCTAAATTTTTAAAATAAATTTGAAATGTATTATTTCTCTTTCAAATATATCAGTATATTATATTATTTAAATACAAAAGGCTAAGTAAAGTTTCGTCTCCTACTTAGGTCTTTGAAAACTTACTTATTTAATTCATAGATTTCCCTTTAGTTCACATGAAACGAAAATGAACATAAATTATATAATCATAATTACTGAGTCTTCTTTACAATATTTAATTTTCTGGCACAGATTAAATATTAGATATGTGTTGTATTGGTATTTTAGAATTTCTCATCGAAGAGATTAAAGAAATGGCAATTTGATTGTAGAGTTCATTTGCTACACTAGTGGTACTAATTAATCCCCCCTTTAATTGATGAGATTAATTTTAGTTTTCTGAACCATTAATTATCGAGTTCCTTACTTGTAAATTGTATTTTAGAAATCATTTTCATTGAGAAAGATTTTTTTTATTGCATTGTGTGTGTTAATAATGTTACTAAATAACTCAATGAATTATTCAGTAATTTTATAAACAATGCAATGAAAAATCTAGCCTTTCAAATAAATGAAGAGTCACTATATTATCAAACTTCTAGTGGCAATAAAAGTCTACTTACCCTGGAATAGTTGGCAAGGCTTGAAATCCAAATTTATCATTGGTAATAGGCAGACGCGGATTCTTGGCATTAAAACCCTGAATCATCAGCTTCAAACTAAGCGTCAATTTACAGAACCATGTCAATGGTTGCCGCGACTCCAAATTCGGGAACTAAATATTAATTGTGTGTTCTGTGTCTTTGTTAATATTTTTGTAGTTATTGTTTTGGATGCTGTAATAAATTTTTAGATCTAGCCGGGGTTTTTTTTTTCTAACAATGGTTACACTGATATATTTACAAATGCTTTAATGTAATATTTTCAATGATAGGAGAAAAATTGAGCAATTATTTTCTTTTTAAGCATTTGTAGATTTATGTTTTAAATTATAAAAGAACAATTATGACTTAAAAGAAAAAAATGCGTAGCAAGTTAGAATGTGAACCTTTTAATTTCATAAAAAAATATGTATGAATTTAAAAAGTTTCATCAGTTTTTCAAACTTATTTTCCTGAGTTTTAATTTCTACACATAGAATTCATGATTCAATATGTAGATATAAAACTTATATTATATAAAACTTATATATATAAAACTTATATATATTGTCCATATACATACATAAAATTCATGGATCCATGTAGTGCTACAGTTTATAAGATTACTGAATGAAGCAGATCACAAAATATTTTAGATTCAGAAGGAAATATAACTTGAATGATTATTTAGTTATTAAAATTAAAAATCTCAGAATAATTATTTAACAACATATACTCAGCAGGATCTTAAAAAATTAATATTAAATTTTATACAAATCTATCTTTTAGCTTGAGAATTTTATTAATTTATTAGAGATATAAATAATTTTATTAAACTGTATAGCAAATTTGGAATTTAGAAATATCACATTTATATAAAATTTATCAGCCGCTTATAGTTTCACAATTCTTCCTTTTTTTTTGCATACGTCTAATATTTCTTTGATAAAAGTGATTATGAGAATAAGCATATATCTCAAATACCATAAGAACATTAACTAAAAGACAGGAAGATCTATTCACAAATTATTACAGTTAAGATATATCACATGATTAGAGTAGTAGCACCAATAAAAAAATTAAGGCCCAAAAAACTGCGATGTACCATGTATTATTCATATAAAAGATGACGTAATACAATTGAGCAACTAATAATCCTGAGGATTTGTGTCTAAAGTGTCAGTACCACGGACCTTGTGTGACTAAGAAGTACTTACGTATAGGAAGTACTTACGAAAGTAACATACTAGAAGTACTTACGTATGTTACTAATAACCATAATAATATAAAAAGACAGTGATTAAAAAGATTTTTCTTTTATTAACAATTCATTGTCAAAGAATACTGATTACATTGTTCATTTTTGATTATTTTATATCACTTAATGAATCTCAAGAGATATCTAATAAGGTGAACCATTTCATAGATAATTTTTCAAATAAAAAAAATGGCTGTCCTTTAAATTGTTATCTATTCATTGTCTGCTTCATTTGATGAAAAGGGCGAGTAAAGTTTCCTTAATCGGTTGCCTCGTGTCAAAATAAAACTGATTAACAAACTCATTTATATTTTAGAAGTTAGTTTAGAATTCGAAAATGAGACTAAAGTGGAAGATTGGGTATTAATTTCTTCGTATTTAGGTAATTGACTTACGATCTCTGAAAAATCCTGCATGATATAATATGAATCTCATTCATACTTCATCTTCTTCAGATACATTCACTTATGAAAGAAAAAAATACCATAGACCTTGAACTATATGTTTTGAAGAAGGAAGGTATGAAAATAATAATATTAATAATATATAAAAAAATTTTGCACTAATTAATAACTTCGAACTTAAAGATGCACAGAGAATCACCAACATTTAGCTATAGATAAATACATATATAATATAATAATTTTGAAAAATAAAATGATTCGTTAAATGACGAATTTTTTATTGGAAATCTTGTAAAACAACAATCCGTGTCAAGAAATATAAGGGAAAAAAAAGTACTCAATGCTAGAAGGAGTGGTTGAGGAATGGCTTAGTATAATTTAATTTGATTTTCCCGAGGTATTGGAGTAAAAAGCATTTCACTCGTGTTAAGAACAAACAATTTAAATAAACTTTTAATTAAAAAATTTAAGTGCTGTTGACCGATAATATAAACAATAATTGGCAACGTTTCAGCAAAATTATTCTTAAACGTGCTAAGAGTTTTGTCCTTAGAGGCAAAATAAAGAGTTAAACATCAGATTACAGGTGAAACCTAGCAATCCTTGATCCTCTTTTTGAGTGAAAACATCTCTTGGAAATTACCTATCATGTTGACGACAGCTCAAGAGCTTTATCTATAAGTAAAATTAATGCTGGAATCAAGTTACCTTATGCTTATCTTAAGAATATCTGATTCATTGAAATGTGCATTAAATTCGACACAAGAACACCGAAGTTATGACTTTGGAAAACAGTAAAGGGAATAAGTAAGGGGAGTAATAAGTAAGGCTTGGGAATATTTTAACTAGAATTATACTTAGTCCCAACTTGAAGAAAGCAACTCAATCAGAGAAGTCGATGAACAGTTATTTTTTAATGGAAAATTAGTAACGAGTAGTCTTGCTGCCCACTATTAGCAAATAAGTAGGCTGTGATTAGCGAATGAGGATAAATTCATTTTGATTAACGTGAGAAACATAGTTGTTACAACTTTGATCTTGGAGATTTTACTCCTGCAGGGTCATTTTTCCTGCACGTGTTACTCAGAGCATTGACATTTATGGTTCTTAGCAAATCTCCCAGCCTGGATGGTCTTCCCACCCATATGCTTGAAAATCTTTGCTATACTGGGAAACAAAAATTCCTCGATATTTTTGACATTTCATGGAGGAATGGCCACTCTGTAGAGATTCTTTATACAGATGTAGTGACTTAAAATTTCTTGAATGTGAATCTTAAACGATTGCTGAATCCTATTAATAAAAAAAAATTCCTTGATATTTTTGACAATTCATGGAGGAATGACCACTTTGTACAGATTCTTCATACAGATGTAGTGACTTAAAATTTCTTGAATGTGAATCTGAATCTTAAGCGATTGCTGAATCCTATTAATCACTTCAGTAATCAAATTCCGATTTTCCAAATGTGATTTCGACTTCAGGGAAGTCAGGAAAAAAAAATAATAAAAATAAAAAAAATAAGAATATCATAAAATTTAAAGCCAGGATCAAGAATAATGGAGATTTCGTAAGTTATATGTTACAATAAAATTTGTATTTTCTGGTGTTTACAGTTTACTATCAATAAGCTTCTCATAAATAACATGATCCATTTGCCGATATTTTTGTCCAAAAAACACGAGCAAAATATCAAATAATTATACTTAGGAGCCCCTGAGACACTGGGGATTCTGAACAGGTGTCCTATTTTTCCACGCGAAAAAAGGGCTTGGGAATATTTTAACTAGAATTATAGGAAAATAAAAACTAAGTAGTATAGATTTGGGGTTTCTGGAACAGGTGGAGCAGTGGAGCCTCGAGTGGGGGTGTGGAAGTAAGTTGGAGGGGGTGGTTTCTTTGGGTAAGAAGGGGTGATACCTTATCACCTCCACCTGATATAAGAGTTGATAATCGATTCCAGAATTATTGCCAACTGAAAATTTTTGAAGTTTATTGAGATGATAATGATTTCCATACTGTGCTATTACTTTTCCACTTTAAATATTGAGAATTTTTAAACACACAATTCTTTAGTTAAATGGAGGGTTTTGCATAATTATATGTATATAAATTGTAAATATAAATGTCGCTGTACTGATTTTCAAAATTAAAAGTAGTTTTAAATAAAGAATATCTTTTTTAAACTAAAAAGAAAGAAGCATAATAAAATAAAAAATACACAAATTATATATTTAAAAAAAAAAAAAAAAAAGAAAAGAAAATTCCATTACGTGAACTTAGTGAATAAAACATAATGACAAAATATTAAAAGAAAATCACCTTTATTGAGTAGAATATTTAAAAATATATACATATTTTTTGGCTTACATAATTTTTTCAGATATAACAGTTTCCGTAAGCTAAAGTTCTAATTCCATCATCCAGAATATATCGTTTATTATCGAAACAACACAAACCAATTTTCAATAAGTTATGATTGAAATTTGAAATTTTTATTTAATCAATCCTATTGTATTTTCGTTGCATAAGACAATTGACTTAATCCTCGTGATGAAGAGTTCTCTTTGCAACAACTTTACTTATTCCCTTGGCAGTGTTTTGTCTCCATCACCAATTTTAATGCTATACATCTTTGATCTTAGGCCGACAAATTGTTTTGCAACCATTCCATTTAACTCGTCTTTCATTTTACCTATTACCTTTTTATTTAAATTTGAATGAAGAAAGTGGTCTGTTGGGTAATCTGAAAAATCAAATTTATCCCGATGTTGTACTAAATCTTGATACAAATCTTCAGTCTCAATCTCATAGCATAAGGAATCTGTATCAGTGAATAAAAGTTCAGCTTTATCACCATATATTTTCTTAATTGTATTGTAATGAAAATCGTACATTAGTATTTTAATTATATCTAACACTGAAAAACCTCCATATATTGGCCTGTTTAATATTGTTTTTGCTTTATTCATCTGCACAGCGACGATGTCTGCATTGTAGATTTGAAATGAATAAAATAAGGGAGAAGATATTAATCTTCTAAATTTTTTCTCTGATTGTATTAATTTAATATTCACTCGCTTCCTCAAATTCTCCATCGTTTTACCAAAAACTGCATTATTCATTAACTTAAACAGATCCTTCTCGAAAACTGTTTTGGCGAGTTTTCTTTTCTCTGTATTGAATTCAACATATGGTTTTAACCATGGAGTTTGACGAAATTTTAATATTCTGTAAAGTTTTGTTATTCTCATACAAAGATTCAAATATAATTTTAGGTTACGATAGTCAAGAATATATTTCACTTTGCTGCTCAGGTTCGGTGCTAATTTTGTTTGTTTTTCATTTATATTTATGTTCTTATCGACTGCAAGATCAAAACAATATTGTGACAGCATTGAATTTGTAATTTCTAATTTTTCAGCTGCTAAAGGATAGTCATTGTGTTCGATATGGAGGGCTTTTGGATACTCCAAATCTGCTTCAATGACATAACCAAATATATCGTCGTCACTTATTTCCATAGGCTTAAAATTTTTTATTTCATCCTCATTTAACCATTCAAAGTCAGACACTGGAAGTGGTTGACTTAACGTTAAACCATACAAGTTATTGGCATCAAGATATAGGATAAATTTGCTAGGTTTATCAGGATTAAAATTTGGTAAATATTTGTTATTTGCTTCACTAAATCTTTTTGAAATAACACTGATGCCTCCTCTGATTCCCTCTTCAAAAAATAAATACATATCTGGATCAGTTAGAAGTTCTAAATTGATGGAAGTTTTCTTTAGTGCGGCATTCCAAGCAAATGAAGGCAATGTAATTGAATGGTCGGAATTTAAATCATAATAATCGAGACATAACTTTCTAAAATTTTCAAATATATCCGCTAGTAATAAAATATCTGTTTTTATGTATAAATCATGATAACCCCTTAAATTTTGTATAGTTAATTTTTCCCATACATGTTCATAATCATCATTTGATATATCCTCACATTTTATGTCGTCATAAAATGCTTGTTTAGGAAGTAAAGCCTTTTCCTTAAACTTCTCCTCACAGTCAATGTAACTATATGGATAAACCCCTTTCCTAGCTAATAATTTTATTTCCTCATCCCTGAAATGTTCTCTCATTATGTGAAACTTTTCCATTTCCAAATTACCAGCAAGTTTTTCTAAAGAAGCCGGAAGAAACTGTAAAGAACCTATAAACTGCAAATCCCCTATACTAAAAGATATGTAACTTTGCATATTATTAGGAACACATTCTATGTTTTTATCTTTAAATTTCCCAATGCTTTGCATTATTAGATGCGAATCATACCCCTTGAAGTTATGAAGTATAACAGGTATCCTATTTCGAATTTTATAATTTAAGTTACAATTTGAACGTGCTGCCCCCCCCCTATACTTCCCTGTTATGTGACAATGATCTCTAACCCTTTCTAACGATAAAAACTTACCACAAAAATAACAAGAAATTGCATTTTTAAAATTATTTCTAACTTCATTTGTAAAAATCATCTCTTTGTTTATCTTTAGCACATCTCTTATTTCATGTCCATCTATTAAAGATAGTAGAAAATGAGTGACAACATCACGCCCTCTGTAAATAACAGGTCCTTTAAAAGTCTTACCATCATTGTAAATTATTATGTATCCATATCAGCAAAGGAATGTGATGGGATAAGATGTTTTCATGCGACACTGATGGGGAATTTACACAATTATCAGTCTTGTGACAATGAATGATTCGAAACCTGCGTAGATAACAAAGGGAACACGCATTTGCATAAAAATACTTTTAAAACGAAACCATTTGTTATCATTATCAGGATATATGCATCATGTTTTCGACAAATTTCAGCATGTTTCTCTAAAATAATATTATAAGAAAATCGTTGTAAACAAAAGTTGCAATAGTAACTTTTACCTTTGCGTTTAGTTAAATGATTTAAAAGACTACTCATACTTTTAATATAACAATAATGATTTTGAGTTTTGTTACTGAGTAACAATAAATTAATATATATAAAATATATATTTCGAAATTAAATTTACGTATGTACAAAGGGAATATCTCTTTTTTTTTTTTCGTAATCAAATACATTTATATTTATTTTGTTATTTTTTTCAAATATTTTTAGTTGATTTATTTGGATGGACAATACGACTTAAACCCATTTCTGTTTAATCATTATAATGTAAATTTTCTGAGTATTTACATGGATGGACAGCCTGTCCCTAGCAAACTTCTAGAATTAAATTTTAATACTAATGACTATATAAGCGCTTACCACAGATTGTTTTCCAGCTTCAATCAAGACAAAGGCATTTACATATCTAGAGAAGAATTTCCAAACGGGCACGCATTATATTTATTCGATTTAAGCCCGGATTTCTGTGATGGTTCTCCCCTTAATTTAATACGTCAGGGGAATTTAAGATTAGAAATCAAATTTTCTGAAGCTTTGACAAAAACGATTTTGGTCTTAGTATATGCTGAGTTTGAAAACATAATTGAAATAACAAAATCTCATCACGTATTGTGTGATTTTGCTAACTTATAATGAATGAAATGAACAGTGTACAACTGCAGTGAATATTATCTCAAGATAAATTTATATGAAAATATTTCCTGGGCGTTTTCCCAAGTGATCATCTTCCCAAGACTATAACTGCCTACCCTACATGGTTTATCGCTAATGTTGATACATCAAAAAAATCTGGAAGCCATTGGTTAGCTTTCTATCTATCTGCACCGGATGAAATTGAATTTTTTTTATTCATATGGTCAACCACCTACCTTTAACCAAGGATACATTTCTAATTTTATTTCATATTATGTTCATATAAATTATAATCCTATTACATTACAAAGTGATGTAACGGCAGTGTGTGGTCATTACTGTATATTTTATTTATATTCTCGATGTAGAAGGAAAAGTTTAAAAACTATTTTATCATCCTTTGTAAGCAATCGCATTTGTAATGATAACCGTGTCTACAATTTTATTGTAAAAAAATTTCATGTTAAGTCTGATTTTTATCAATAAACTTATTTAAGCTGAATCTCTATGCGTTTTTGTTCATTTATAATGGAATTTCCAAAACTACAACATCCCTTCACAATGATTGCTTGTGGCCCTACAAGTAATGGTAAATCCTACTTTGTCCGTGATTTATTATCTTTCAGAAATGAAACATTTTCTATCGACCCTGATAAAATTGTGTGGTTTTATGGTGTTTATCAACCCTTGTATGAAGAAATACCAAATGTTGTTTTCGTGGAAGGCTTACCAACAAATTTTAAAGAGCATCTGGCTGATAACACTTTATTTGTCATTGACGATTTGATGAGCGAATGTGGGAGTGATAAGCGTCTTACTAATCTATTCACACGAGGAAGTCACCATTTAAATTTAAGTATCATTTTTATCACTCAAAACTTTTTTCACAAAGGATGAGAAATTAGAGAAATTACTCTCAATGCTCATTACCTGTTACTATTTAAAAATCGCCGTGATCTTACTCAAATAACACATTTGGGGAAACAGTTATATCCTAAGCACTTAAAATTTTTCCAAGAAGTATACGAAGATGCCACAAGAAAACCTTATTCATATTTATTAATTGATTTGCGTAATGATACTTCCGAAGAATTAAGGTTGCGTGCACAAATTTTGCCCAATCAAACGCAATACATATATCAAATAAAACATGGGTAATCATAAATTTCCTTCACTTAGCAAAATGACACTGAGTAAAGAACAACTGAAACAGTTAGAAATCTTAAGAATCTGTTCTCCAAAAGTACGTAAAAATTTATTAACAAACTTTCCTGTGTCGTGTGTAAAAGCAATTTGTGAATGCACATTGAATGTATTAAAAGGCAATGTTTCCTTAACTGAGAAACAGAAACAGTGCTTGCGAAAACATAAAAAAAACACTTCGAAAATTAATCGACAAGAAAACACCGCTCTTTAGAAAGCGAAAACTGTTTATTCCAAAAGGAGGTTTCCTAAATATATTATTACCTGCTGCACTATCTGCATTAAGTCTTATAAATGGAATTCGCTAAAAAGTATGCTCTTGTGCCGGAAGATACGTTGTCTAAACATATTGTACCGACAAAACAACTCAATGATTTTGATAAAGAAATGTTAAAAATATTAAATAGTTCATTAGATGATTACAATAAAATTCAATGATATCATGAACTACTGCAAACGAAAATAAAAATGGAAAATTACAACTCATCTTGGTTACCTGTTGAGAAAGCAGAATTAAACATTCCACCTGAAAAACCTGTGAAAAAAGAAAAAAATTCTCCCCCACTAGAAGACTCTGTAAATAGTGAAGACCCACCCAAGAATGTCAAAGGAGTAGTGAATGATGGTTACACTTCTTTATTAAGGGCTTGGGGAACATGCCACTGTCTTTCAGGCAGAGGTTCTTGCTATCACCAACTGTCTGCAGATAAATTTAAAGAAGCGCTACCAAGGTAAGCGTATTCTTATTTTCAGCGACAGTCAAGCTGCATTGATGGCTCTTTACTCATTCCAAGTCAAATCAAAAATTGTAATGGAATGTAAAAATCTCCTTAAGGAACTGGCAAATGGGAATAAAATTATTCTTATTTGAGTGCCAGGGCATATAGGAATAGAAGGTAATGAAAGAGCTGATGAAATGGAACCCTTTTGTGGGATCAACATGAAGACTACAAGGAAGACCATTCAAAAATGGGAAAAACAGCAGATGAACAAAGTTTGGCGTGACTCTCCTGGACAGAAACGTGCAAAAAGTATGATTTTCAACTCATCTGAGAAAATTGCATCTGAAATTCTTAGACTCCCAAGATTGAAGACTCAAGCAATTATAGGCTTCATTACTGGGCACTATCATTTCAGGAAAAACCTTCATACAATGGGACTTTTTAAACAGGAACCAATTTGTAGGAAATGCCACGCATGGGTAGAATCAGCTCATCATATCCTATATGAGTGTGATGCTCTTGCCCTTACAAGATTCAATACTCTAGGTAATCCATATCCTAAAGAGTTACACCTAAACTCCATTGAGGGCCTATCAGACTTTATAAACAAAGTAGGTGACCCAAGACAATGGAACTAGGAAAAAAATTGGGCTTGGAGCATGGTACAAAATGCAACAATGCAGAGGTGCCACATATCTGACAAGCTCAAGAAGAAGAAAGATGGTTACACTTCAATCATTTTAAACTCCGTACCCAATTCTATGAAGAACCAAACCAAAACGCTACTTGAATTACAATCAGCACACCCTTCAATTGTGAATTGGAATGAAAAAGGAGAAATTATTTTTAAAGGTAAAAGTATGAAAATTCTAACATAGCGGATATTTTTAATGTACTTTTCACAAATAAAAAGAAAACGAATATAAATGCAAAGAATGAATTTTTAAAGACATTGAATGAACTAAATATTCCTCGTCACTTCATAAAAAATAAATATTTACTTACAAATTCTATATCCCTTCCTCCTCGTAAGAAAAGAAAAATTCAATATGACAAACAAAATGTAAAGGATGAAATACCAGTTGTAAAAGAATGGATATCATATTAATAAAAATTATTTTCTCGCATTTATATATTATCTCTCATTTTTAAAATTATTTATTTACACACTAAATATTAACAAAGAAACTTTTATTTATCATTTACAAATTTTAGAAATATTTTTAAGCGCATAGAAATGAGTAAAATTTTTTTCTAAAAAAACGTTTTTGTTTTTATAAACATTTAAAATAAAAATGCATATAAAAATTAATATTACAAATAAGCACTACTATATAGAGTTCAAAAACTTAATGAATACTTAAAATTTTACATTTCATCATCAAATTCAACATTAACATGAATGAAATTTATGAAGAATACGTTAAACTGACAAGGTTGTTAACATATAATTTATCAAAAAAATTTTTGTTTATACCTGAAATTTTACACAAATCCTCATAAAGTTCTTTTACATCAATTAGAAGAAAAATTTCTTGACCTAACTGTTCAATTTTGGCCTTGTCACTCATTAAAAAACAATCATGATTAAACTGAGAAAGGCTGTCCACTATACAACCTCTACAGTTAAAAACTTCACGTATTTTCGGTGAAAGGTGATGCTCTATGCATTCCAGGAAAGATTCATACATTGTGATTCTATCTCTGTGCAATTTTTTTCATCCCCGACTATATCAGAATTATTTTTCTTCCTTACTTCGTCCCGTAATGCTACAATGAATAGAAACTTTAACAACTCATTAGATATATCTTCAACTAAATCTCGCAACAGTTTCACTTGGCTTGGATTCAGTTGTATAGATGCATTTTTCAACTGAAAATTATTTGCCGAATTTGATTCCATTAATTGTAGGTGGAGACATCCAGAAGTAATAATGTCTAATAACGCATTACTTACCACAAATGATGCATTTTTATACACTTAATTTGATTCAAATATTTTTTGAGAAAATTCATACCAAATAGCTAAAGTTAATGCTACACCTTCTTTCGTAGGATAAGTTTCACCTCCACACCATATCCCAAAGAAAATGTTGGTAATGAAATTTCGTCAACTTTTTGCATATACCGCTCCATCCAGTCATTTGCAGGTATTCCATCATCGTTTTGGAAATGAACAATTTTACGTTTTTTAGACTGATGTGGAACAGCTTCAAGTATGCGTCGAAATGTTAAACTTATTCTTGGTTGTTTAATTTCTGGTTGTGGAGGTATGCCATGAGAATACAATTCATTTGTAGGCCTTTTCATGATTAACAAAGACCCATGCTTCAGTGGAAGGGAAATAGGAGAATAGTTCTTTCGCTGAAAAATCATTTTTCTGCATGCACCCAAGCTAACAGTCACGATTGGTGTATCATGATCCAGGCAAGACTCATCATCTTTGCGCTATGTGATTCTTGAATTTCCATTTTGATATAAATTAATGAGCACATAATTATATTGACATCCTGTTTTAAATTCTACAGTATTTTTTTATTTCTAATAGAAGAGATGTACATTCTTTAGCTGGAATCGCATTTCCGGAAAAGACATATTTTAATCCCACATCATATGCTGTTAATTTTCTGGGAGGCTTGTATGTACGACCGTAAATTGTAACAACTGCATCTTCATAATCCAATTTTAAATGCTCGTTCAGAAAAGAAGTAGCTTCCTGCTCAGTAAAGCATTCTTCGTGATATTCCAGGTTTAAATATTTTCAGTTAAATATATCGACATTTTTAATATAAAATTTAAGCAATCTTATTTTAAAATGTGCAACAAAAACTATGCTAACCAAAGTTTAACAGAGTAATTTTATCTGAAAGTATGGGGCTTTATATTTACAACTACGTGAGCAATCCTAAAATGACCAGAGTCATGTGGTATGCTTATCAGAGTTATTATTTCATTCATTTCAAATCTTCAATTCAGGCATCGTCGCTGTGCAGATGCATAAAGCAAAAACAATATTAAACAGGCCAATATATGCAGGTTTTTCAGTGTTAGATATAAGTAAATTACTAATGTACGATTTTCATGACAATACAATTAGGAAAATATATGGTGATAAAGCTGAACTTTTATTCACTGATACAAATTCCTTATGCTATAAGATTGAGACTGAAGATTTGTATCAAGATTTAGTACAACATCGGAATAAATTTGATTTTTCAAATTACCCAACAGACCACTTTCTTCATTCAAATTTAAATAAAAAGGTAATAGGTAAAATGAAAGACGAGTTAAATGGAATGGTTGCAAAACAATTTGTCGGCCTAAGATCAAAGATGTATAGCATTAAAATTGGCGATGGAGACAAAACACTGCCAAGGGAATAAGTAAAGTTGTTGTAAAGAAAACTCTTCATCACGAGGATTATTTCAATTGTCTTATGCAACGTAAATACAATAGGATTGATCAAATAAAAATTTCAAATTTCAATCATAACTTATATACTGTTAAACAAAGGAAAATTGGTTTGTGTTGTTTTGATAATAAACGATATATTCTGGATGATGGAATTAGAACTTTAGCTTACGGAAACTGTTATATCTGAAAAAATCATGTAAACCAAAAAATATGAATATATTTTTAAATATTCTAGTCAATAAAAGAGATTTTCTTTTAATCTTTTGTCCTTATGTTTTATTCACTAAGTTCACGTAATGGATTTTTTTTTTTTTTTTTTGTCTATATAATTTGTGTATGTTTATTTTATTATGCTTCTTTCTTTTTAGTGTAAGAAAGATATTCTTTATTTAAATCTACTTTTAATTTTAAAAATCAGTACAGTGGCATTTATATTTACAATTTATATACACACAATTATGCAAAACCCTCCATTTAACTAAAGAATTGTGTGTTTAAAATTCTCAATGTTTAAAGTGGAAAAGTAATAGCACAGTATGGAAATCGTTTTCATCTCAATAAACTTCAAAAATCTTCAGTTGGCAATAATTCTGGAATCTATTATCAACTCTTATATCAGGTGGAGGTGATAAGGTATCACCCCTTCTTACCCGGAGAAACCACCCCCTCACCTTACTTCCACACCCCCACTCGTGGCTCCACTGCTCCAGAAACCCCAAACCTAAACTACTAAACTAAAATATAAATGTTTTTTTTTAAATTAAAAACTTAAATTGAAATAAAATTTGAAATCCCAAAATTGGAAACTAAATATAAGAAAGATTTAATTATAAAAATTGCATAATTTAAATTTATTATCAAGATATCGAACATTGAACCTTTTTATTGAACATTTTGATTGCAAAAAAACTCTAAAAAGGAAATGTAATGTATTTCTTATTCTTTTCTTATCGTGATGGATCAGGACATTTTTCAAAAAATATAGGTAATCAATGTTGTTTAGTAGATTCACATGACACTGAAGTTAAAAAAATAATCTTATAATTAAAATATCATTTTTTTTATAACTGAAGAATACACAAATAGGTAAGTTCATGTTAGTTTATATGTTTACAGAGCATTGCTTTAAGATATGTTTCTAATTCACACTTTTTTCAGTTGTCAATTAAATTATTTTTTTTTAATTTTTGAGTACAGATTTTCGAAGATTTTCGTATTCGATTTCAAACAAACTAAATTAAATTCAAATATTCCAAAATTTAAATTTTCGATTGTTTATTAGAAAGATTTTTAGCTTTCAGACCTGAGTCCTCCCATTATTAGACCTGACTATTGTTATTTACAGTAATAGTTTCTCAGAAGATTAAATCAGATTTTACTTCAATATAAAAAAATATCATTAAAAAAAATCATATACACACAATAATGGATTTATTAAATAGTTTTTTATTACGAATTATTTCTATGACAAATATTGATTTTTCAAAATTAGTATTTTTGATATTCTATTGAAAATTATATGTTTTAAAATCTTTTATATTATGATCAAATATGTTGTTTCCCCAGGGTTAAGTATTTGATAAAAACTGTTCGCGATTAACAGTTGTCTGATTTTTTACATTCGCAAGATAAGTTATCTGATATGGGTGAGCGCGTGTACTGTTAACACTTCTTCTCCTACCTTAAAATTTATTTAAATTCTTTTAACTAAGATTGCTATACAGAGAGATAATTAATTAACAATCACATATGTGTAGTAAATTTCACAAAGTTCAGAATAATACAAAATTATGTTTATGCAATTCACATGCAATAAATTATGAAATTCATTTGAAATATACATTCACCGTGTAATAAATAAACATACAATTAATCATTATAATTACAAAAACATTATTCAATTGTTTTTGTTTGATTGAATTAATTCTCCATATTCTATCCAATAATTTTTTTAAAAGAAGACTAAACGGTCGCTGCCTCAGAGGTTGGTTTCTATTCCTGTTTGGCTGAAGGGATTTGGAAGCCAAGTTTATGCCACTACGTAACACCTGAAAAGAGACATTATTTTTCCAATCTATGCACAAGTATATCTGTTCAGATGAATGATAAGAAATTACAGGTGTTTCATACTTGAAATGCGTGAATAAACCACCACAAAGCATCAGACCTTCAGAAAGACTTGTGGAAGTGGGAATTGAATTAAGTTATTTCCATAGCGCTGAAATGTAAAGCTCCTCACACATCAAAATACGTCATTGAATCAAATTCGTCATGACTCAAGAGGGAGCTAATTTGAAAAGAGTTTACAATTATATATCCCAACAATATTAGTTAAAAGAATAATCTGAATTTAATATAATTTGATGACGCATTTTGGCTTGTTGGTAGCTGAATGGGAGTTAGAGTATTCAACTTTATGGAAAATAACTTTTGAATTAAGCTGAATATATGTGGATTTCAGCTGAATCAAACATTATGTGTCAGAAGTGATCATATGTGACAAACCAAACCTAAGACCAATCATAACTCTTTTAAAACAATGTACTGCATATTGTTTTGCTAGGATAAAAGAAATAATGATTCTTTTTAGTAACTACAAAATGTCATAAAATAGAATTTATAAGGCATTTGCGCAGACTAATATTCACGAATTTAATTCATGAAAATCAAGAAAATCAGTTTTTTTAAAAGTGACAAAGGAAAATAATTGAGTCAAGTCAATTGAGATAAATACAAAGTGAAGGTAAACGAACAATAATTTTACTATATTCAATAATTTTGTAAATTATTTATACTTCTTTCATAAATATATTCATGTATTGTAAATAAGAAACTAATAAATTTTGTAACCATGAAATATATGTGTGGATAAATCCAAAATATAATAACTATCTTCAACTATGTATTTCCGATAAGACACATGAGTGCTTCGGATTGAAGCATTTCTGTATACAGATGTTAGCAAGTGGGTATAGTCATGTTATTCAAACATATGTGTATTTAAAAAAGTCACAACACATATAAGTACGAAGCTAAGTTTTTAAATAAAAAAACATAATTATTTATGTCATTTAGCATGAGTATCTAAAAAGTTATTATTACCCAGCAACAATCTCAAATAAAGAATGGAAATCTGAAGATTGGTATTAGTTAATTTTAATTAGCATTATGAATTCCTATTGCTAATTTAATTTAATTTTCAAATTTTACATTTCATTTTTAAAATCTTTTTCTCACTATTTCTAATTTTATTATTTCGTAAAAAAATATAATTCTTTAAAAAATATTAAAATTTATTATTAATATTTATTTGAAACATTAAAACGTTTTCAGAGAATAAATTTGGAATTTTTTAGAAAAATTACCAAAATTATAAAAATAAAGAATTTAATCAGATTCCTTTTTCATAAAAGACAGTATAAAACTGTTCGATTTCCAGTTTTATATCCAGAGTGATTACAAAAAAAAAAAAAAAAAAAAAAAAACTATCCTGACATATGGACTTCTAACTATCATACCATTTACAGAAAGCGAATGGAATTGTGTCCTAAAGTATTTTGATGTTTGCGCTCAAGAATGAATATTTTTCAGTATGAGGATCACATTCCATTGCAAAAGATTGGCTGTCATTTGAAATTTTCTCACTGTAACCGAACTGTTTGAGTGACGCTGTTGTTTTCCATATCATTCTTGAAAGCATATCTCAAAATACCTTATTGCCAAATTTTCATTCAGTTTCTGTGTAGTTAGGGGTCCAAATGTCGGGATAGATTTTTTATAATATATCCCATAACCAATATATATATTTATCATTAGCAGCATCGGCCTTCCTCAGACGCTTTCCCCAATCTGCCTTTCTCCTAGCAATTAATCTCCAATTCTTTACTTTTAGGATGGCAAAATCCTCATCCACACAGTCTTTCCATCTCTTTTTTGGGCCTTCTTCTTGGTCTTTTATTAGAGGGGGTTACATTAAAAACTTTTAATGCTGTTCACTAATGGGCTCATTCTTACTACATGCCCTGCCCATCTCATTCTGCTTAGTTTTATAGACTTGATAATATCATTGTCATTAAAGATCTTATATATTTCAAAATTGTATCTTTTTCTCCAGTTGTTATTATATATATATATATATATATATATATATATATATATATATATATATATATATAGGTTATGGGTGAACCACACTTCAGCAATATAACTCTAGTTGTTCAATGAGCAAGCAATGCGTGCTAGAAGGATATGGGAGGTAATCTAATATCAACCTAAATCACGAAGCAGGTTCATTGTCTCGATGCATAACACAACAGTTCAGCAGTCTTTCTACATAGAATTTTCAGACTCGATTTCCACCTTTGTAGTATTGCAAGCAGAAGCAAGATTCGTTAGTAAGAACA
Source organism: Latrodectus geometricus (assembly GCA_026290005.1). NCBI lineage: Eukaryota > Metazoa > Arthropoda > Arachnida > Araneae > Theridiidae > Latrodectus > Latrodectus geometricus. Next base: position 30,180 of record JAPDSC010149602.1, read on the forward strand.
ATGTCCCACCATTTTATAATCCATATCCGTAGTTCATAGTATTATTGGTCATGTAAACTGTTGGCTTGTGGTTTCGATTCAATGGTAAAGTAAGCAATGGATTCTTTACTGATTTTCCATTCTGCTGCAAACGGCAGCGAATGGTACAAACGACGACCGAATTAAGCGTGAAAATGTATTTCCTTTGGTTAGTGATGTGGCAGAGCTATTCATACTTCCATGAGTGCTATATGCCTGTCCTATCGTCACCTACAATGGAGAATAAAGTGGTACATCAATCTCGTCGGTCAAGCGTTCTCCCTGCATCCAATGTTAACAGATCAGCATCACAATTATTTGGTTTCCTCCAAGATGATCATCGATTTCTTTGAAGAATTATTCGCCATCCCTATAAATTACTATTCTTCGTTAGTCAAACTCAGAAATTTGTTCAAAAGACGCTCGATGACTTTTACAATGAATAGTTAAACAGTTTATACCCACACACAAAACCATGGAAAAACGATTGCCACACTCCGAATCGGCAATCGCTCTCTTATGTAGAGCTTGCAGACAGCACTACAATCGTCCATGATGTGTGTATGTCTTGCAATACTAATAATTTCCATAGCTCATCGTCGCAAACGCATAATGAAAAATTCACATAATTTGCATGTTCTCTTTAGCGTACTTCATTTCGGGTTATTAGCAATATCCTTTATTTAGTTTATGAGTAACTAAATGCTAAATATTATTAAATATCTGAATGCTACATTCGGATCTTTCATTCTATAAGTAAATAAATAAAAAAGGTTTTTTATAATACATAATTAATAAAATATTTTTTGCGGATTTACATTATTCAAGGTTTAATATTTATGTGTAATACAAGTAGTATACAGATTATCTCATTTATAAAGGCTTCAAAAGTAAGAAAATTAGAGGGCTAAAACATTGCTATCGCTTAACTAAATTAGACTTTTCAATTTGCTGTAAATTTTCATTGTTTTCAAGAATTCGGATAGTTTTCAAAAGTTATTTAAATCTCCAAATAACAATAATTTAAATTATTTTTATCTTTAAACTTTATTCAGTAAATGTAATTTTTGAAACAAATTACGAACTAATAATTAATTGATTTTTATAGATTTATATAATTCATTAATATAATTTATATTTATATAAATAATTATAATACTTATATAATTTATATATACAATTTTTGACGATAAAAATATATTATAATATAAAACTTAATCACAGTAATTCACATGTATAGAGGTTACAGTGTGATATTAATTATTCTTTATTTAGTAATAAATTAATAATTACTCTAAATGAGTTGTTTCACAAATATCAAGAATTTAATATTTAGTAAATATTTCCATGGAAGTCGGCTTTTACTTTCAAGAAACTAAATGCACAGAAATTTAAGTATAATATATATAGCAAATTTTAAGAGAGTTGTACTGCATAGAAATTTATATTGATCTTTTATTCATAAAATAAATATTGATCGTAGTTATAGACAGATATGCCTGTTATGCCTGTAAGTTGCTGGCAGAAGTAAAATATGCTTACGTAATTCAAAATAAAAATGCTCTTGTATTATCAATCAAGAATGTGCTTACATAATACTTTAATGGCTCCGTATCAATTAATTAATGTTGACATTTCTAATTTATTTTTTAAATAAAAACTTATATGTATTTAAAATACATTAGTATTAAAAGTATTTATGAAAAATAAATAAACTGTGACTTATTTATGTTTTCTTTCATAATATTAAAAACAAAATAGAATTTCTGTTGTAAAGAATATATAAATTTTATAATATATAAAGAAGAAAATAACTGATTTAAAAAAAAAAAAGCATCAGTTCTTTTTTACACCTATTTGAGTTTTGAAAGTTTTTATTAATTTGAAAATGCACTTCCATTATTTCGCATATATTTTGAACATTAGAACATTACATGTAAATTAATTTAAGTTTCGTAATAAATTTGGAATGCTTACCTGTATTTGGAAGCATTTGATTTTGGAAACACTTATTAAGAGAAAATTTAGGAACATATTTATAATAAAAAATATGCATTTTCTTTCAGTTATACTTTGCTCTCACATTAATAATTGTTTTCAGCGAATGCATTCAACAGTGAATTTCGATTGGCAATAACAAACCCCGATGCTTATAAAAAATTAATTTATTCTTTAAATTGAAATTAAATAAATCACAAGCATTTATTGAATGTTTTGTATTTGTTCTACGTAATTTAAAAAATTATTCTCAGAATTTCCTTTTCTCAAATGATTCATTCGAACCCTTAAATAATCCGGCAAAATAATTAAAATGTTTTGCCATTTATTCTATAAATTTTCAATACCTAATTAGCGCAACTCATTTCAAATGTAAGCATTTTATGGTTGAAAATGTTTCAAAATTAACAGTTTTTTCATATTAGATTGTTCGCAAAGAAATTATAATAACTAAACTAAATAAACTGTGAAATGAATCCTTATTAAGAATAATAATTTAAGTTAGAATGATGTGGGAAAAAAGTATTTAAACTATTGAAGAGTCTTTGTTTCTGAATTATGTCATCAAAACTTATATTGAAGATATGAATACGGTAAATTTTTATCATATGGTGATAATTTCAATTTTATCAGTTATTATTATTATTCAAAAAATATAAAATAGTTTGCTATTATGAATGTAAAAAGAAAAATTTATTTTTTTTTAGAATAATGAAATCATTAAATAAAACACTTAAGTTGAACAAATTGTTATTGATGAATTATCGATATTTGAAAGTGATGCATATTTTTTATAATATCAACAAATGGCGCGGATACAGAACTAGCCTTATTTCTCATTTACTTATGATTTTGATTTCATGGACATTTTTAATGGTTAGCAAATAGGAATGTGATTTGAGACTGCAAATACTGTAGCTCCATGCTGCACTTTCAAATGCAGTAAACAAGAAATATAAAATTCTATTAAAATTCCTTTTGATACTATTATAAATTAATTATCTCGATAAGATAACATAAAATTTTCAATATCTTAAATTAACTCTTCTTTGCATGATTTTTTCTTTATTGGTAAAATTAATCAAGTTGATATGATTCATGTTCAAAATTAAAGGAAAAGTGGTTAAAAAAATCTTAGTATATATTTATAGTATAAATTTAGCAAAAAACAATATGCTAAAAATTTCCATCCTCATCCAAAATTAGATCATTAGCTTAGTACTAAATAGAAATAAAAGAGGAAAATAACAGAAACACGTGTTACAAACCTTTCTTCCACTCATTTTCAATATTTTAGCAATAGAAATTCTAATATAATAAAACAAAATTATAAACGAAATCATACGTTTATTGCAACTACAACAAACAGCGGAATGAGACAACTTTAAGCTCGTTTTACTGATAATGACACTTGTTTATTTTTTACAGCTATGTTTCTTTTTATGCAATGGACATTAAAAAGGTATCCAAACACGATCAACTTAAAGTGAACTTGTTCTTTTATATAATTTTTGGCCATTTTAGGTTATGATGGAAATTTCCACCATTATGCAAAGAAGGGTTAATTATTTTTATGCAACATTAATATATTTAAGTAGAATTAAATATGTATGATATTGTTAAACAAAATAAAAATAGGAAATTAAACAATTAAGTAATAGAAATCAGAAGTAGTGAATTAAATGAAAAAGTCATTTTAATGGAGTTAAATTATTAATTATTTAAATTAAAAACGAATTTCTTTTTAGGAAAATTACAGAGTGGTTTAGAGATCGGGAAAAAGTTAACCCAAATTACAACTATGAAGACATTTTTATTGAACAGTTCATTGAAGATTTAAGGAAGATTCATAAATTAAAGAATGAAAAAGATGCTTTTACTTCAGTATACAATAGATGGTCGCAGTCATTCATAAAAGTATTCACTAAATTTTCCCAATTAGTGCAAGAGTCCTTTTCAGTAATTAAACCTGATTCGCTACAATGTTTTTGTGCAACTTTTCTTGTTATATTTTGGGCTCTAGAAGGAATCATTTACGGAAGTTACAGATTTGTTGTTATAAGTCAAATTTTCAATGCTTTCATCCTTTTGATGAGCATTGTTACTGCAATACTAGTAACTCTTTCTACAAATGTCGACACTTCAGTAAGAGATGCCTGGAACTATTGTGCCCATGTAAGTCTATTCTTAGAGCATCTTGAAGCGAAACTTAATTTTATAAAGGAAAAGTGTGATTTGAGCTACAGCCCATGTCCGTTTGAGAAAATTACCACGACTGCAGAAACAAATATGTTGTCGAAATTGGAATTTTGCATTGCTCTTATTACTCGACTTTGTAGCTCGTGGTATAAAGTTTACGGACTTTTATTTGCTATAAAATTATTGGTAATTATGTACACACTTGATTTGCAAAACTACTTTAATGTTTTGGATATCATAGGGGGAATTTTATTACTTTTGATAGCCATTGCTCAAGATTTTAAAATAATCAAAGCATACAGGCGAATAAAAAATGATAAACAAACCTTAAATTCAACAGCGAATAAATTTTTTCAATGGTTTAGTAAGCAATGTTCCATGAAAAGCATGATTGATTTACAAGATTCTGAGAGGAAAATGCTCTTGGAAATTATTCATCCTGAATCTAAGATATCACATTCAGATTATTCTCAGTCATTGTTGCTTTATGTAACAACCCTTATTACTATTGACAATGTTTTCCAAGAAAACATTTACATTGAAAATCTCAGTAGTATTCTTAAATTCTTATTTTTCACTGAATTCAATAACCAAGATATGAATGCTCATTCTAAAACCAATTTTCCAAAAAATAAATGGAAATTAATTATTTATCAGGAATCACGCAAATCTGAAATAAGACTTCCTGTCAGAAAACTCCCGATTGCCGATGGAATTAAACTTTCTGCATTTGAAGCAAATTACTCTGTCACTGAAAATCGTAAACTAGAGGAAAGTGATCTGAGTACTGACAGTCCTCCTGGAGAAACAATTATAAACTCTTTAACAAGGGAATCCACAAATGAACACAAATCAAATAATACAGAAAGTTTTACAAATGACGATTTGAGGAATGAAGAGCTAGTCGGATCCAAGAATGAAAGTTCGGAGGAAAATCACCTTAGTGCAGACGAAGAAATTAAATCTGATGAATTAAAAACTCAAAGTGTTAGTGATTCGTCTAAAACTAATTTTGAAAATGGTTCTGTTCATCCATTCGTAGAGGCTACAGAAATAAATAAGGACGCAGAAATTCCCATAAGCACATGTAGCAATAAAGAACTAATTTTGGAAAGTTCTCCCGAAAAATATAATAACACAGCAAATCTTTCATATCAGGAGGAAAGTAATTGCAGAAACTCTAAGAAGAATGGAATATATTCAAGTAGCCAGGAAACTCGTAATATTGATTCTGATGAAAATAATGTAATTAATACGGGTGAAAATCAACCGACAAGTATTCCAATAATAGGTTTTAATGATGACATAGAAGAAACTCATGCCAATTCTAACAGTCATACATTTGATTTCCTTGACCAAAAAGCTAAAATTGATAATAATGATGGAAATAAAGAACAAATTGAAATTAATAATCAATTGATAAATAACGCAGATCTATGTTCCAATGAATCAAAAATGAAAAATAATTCAAAAGAAATGTGTGAAGTCGAAAGTCCAGAACATTGTGGCAAAGCTTTTGAAAATATTAACGTTGCATTACAACGTCCAACTAAGACTTTTTATGAGTCTGATGTCAAATATAAAGAAGACAACCAGGAAGAATCTGCTTACTGCTTAACAAGGGAATCCACAAATGAACACAAATCAAATAATACAGAAAGTTTTACAAATGACGATTTGAGGAATGAAGAGCTAGTCGGATCCAAGAATGAAAGTTCGGAGGAAAATCACCTTAGTGCAGACGAAGAAATTAAATCTGATGAATTAAAAACTCAAAGTGTTAGTGATTCGTCTAAAACTAATTTTGAAAATGGTTCTGTTCATCCATTCGTAGAGGCTACAGAAATAAATAAGGACGCAGAAATTCCCATAAGCACATGTAGCAATAAAGAACTAATTTTGGAAAGTTCTCCCGAAAAATATAATAACACAGCAAATCTTTCATATCAGGAGGAAAGTAATTGCAGAAACTCTAAGAAGAATGGAATATATTCAAGTAGCCAGGAAACTCATAATATTGATTCTGATGAAAATAATGTAATTAATACGAGTGAATATCAACCTACAAGTATTCCAATAATAGGTATTAATGATGACATAGAAGAAACTCATGCCAATTCTAACGGACATACATTTGATTTCCTTGACCAAAAAGCTAAAATTGATAATAATGATGGAAATAAAGAACAAATTGAAATTAATAATCAATTGATAAATAACGCAGATCCATGTTCCAATGAATCAAAAATGAAAAATAATTCAAAAGAAATGTGGGAAGTCGAAAGTCCAGAACATTGTGGCAAAGCTTTTGAAAATATTAACGTTGCATTACAACGTCCAACTAAGACTTTTTATGAGTCTGATGTCAAATATAAAGAAGACAACCAGGAAGAATCTGCTTATTGCCTCTTAAAAGAGTCGGAAATTTCCCATAAACCATTTAATTATTTTTTATTAGGAGAAACATTTCAAGAAATGGGATCAAAAGAATGTAAAGAATGGATATCAAAAGAAGATAATTCACGTTCTGGAAATATAAAGCGAAATATAGATTTCAGTTTCCAAGAAGTTCAGTGCTCAGATGCTCAAGAAGACTCACCATCCATTTCGATTTCTCAAAATGTTTTGGCCTATAATAATATTAATTACAGTAATCCTATTGCAACCAAGGATATGAAAGAAGCTCTTCTTATGAACGGCTTAAATTCTCAAACATTAGACAAACAACGTCCAGGAACAAGCTCTGTAAGCAAACCCGAGAAAGAAAAATCATCTTCAAATAATGTTAAGGAAATCTCTGATGAAAGATTTACTAACGTACTTACTGAAAGCAATTATGATGAAAATAATTCAACACATTGTTCATCAGAATTAGAACTTTCACCTTCGAGTATTTTGCCCCCTGATAACATTATAAAAGAGAATTGTGAAGCATCTGATATTGTTAATTCGGATGAATTACCTGGTGATTTGGATTCGTGCAACGAAGAAAAGGATTCCAAGGGGACTCTAACTATAGATTCTGATAATCTAACGTCAACTGAAATCTTACCACCGAAAAATTATACGAAAGTTAAGAATAATACTGAAAATGATGCAGTGAATTCAATAACAAGCCACACACAAGAAACTGTAGTAGATTTAAATACAAACAACAATGAAAAGGAAATTTTGGGAAAGTATTCTGCTGAGAAATTGCATACGACGTCAAATCAATCACAGTTACAACATCAGAATTATAGTTGCAGAAATTCGACGGAGAATGGAATAAATTTAAGTAATCAAGAAAACAATGCGTATGACTGTAACAAAACTGGTGAACTTAATATTACTGAACGCCAATCTCCAAAATCAGAATTATTTCGAAGCGAGCAGTTTGTTTCAAGTCTTGAAAACACATCAAAGGAAGAAATCTCCACATTGAAAAATAGTGTGGAAGTCACAAATGGGAATTGCACTTTGACGGCAAATCAATGCTCCATCATGCAGAAAAATATTCAACCTAATATTGATCCACAAAATGTGACCGAGAATAATAATGCGAATTTTAATCATTCTTATAGAAACAATGAAAAAGAATCGGGAAGCTTTGCATCTGATTCTTATGATCATTTGTACACAAGTGAAGCAAAAAACCATTCCGATCAGATCTGTGAAACATCTGATGTAAGCCTTGTAAAGTTTGATGAAACGATTGAATCAAAGGAATTCGCCAATTACCAGAATCAACCGGAAATGAACTTGAATTTCGAGGAAAGAAAATCTAAAAAGAAACATCGAAAACCAAAGAAAAATATGTTTGGAAACAAGCGAAAAACAAAACATTCAACAGTTCTTAAGCTAAATGATTTTGAAATTGAAATCAACCAAATTATAAGAATAAAAAATATGGCTCGAAGTAGTCAACGTCCTACTGCAATTGAAACTATTGAATCTTCCAATTCAGAAAGTTTTCAAGTGGAAACATCTCCATCATTAGTTTCGACTTATTCCGAACCACGTGAAAAGGTAAGTCATTTAGTTATCACATTTATCGTTTGGAATCAATGTGATAATAATATTGATATGAAAATATCTTGAATACAACGTACAGTAATCTAGACATTTGTTAAATACATTCAAATTTACTCTTAATTCAAATTTTCCGAACATTTCCTATAATTTTTACTATTCTATAACTTTCTGCTTTTTCCTGTTTATTTCAATAACAAATCGTAAAATAAGAGTGGTAAAATAAATAGATTAAATAAAATATTACTATGATATATTTTTCTGTAAGCGAAGTAGAAAAATAATTTAAAACAATTACAAAAAATTAGTCAGTGGACAGTAAAAAAAAAAAAAAAA
>JAPDSC010149602.1:43656-55536 GCA_026290005.1 Latrodectus geometricus
TATATATATATATATATATATATATATATATATATATATATATATATTGGTCTAAATCAGAAAAGTGTAAAAAAAATATTGTTGAAGTATTGTTGAGTATTGGCATGATATTTGAATATTTATGAAACAATATTCATATATCAGTTAGTAAAAAACATTTGAATTCATATTTATAATTGATAAATTTTCATTCCTACGAAAATTAAATGTATTAATTTTGAATTAATTACATTAACGTATGTGTAAATTCAGTGAATGCTTATAAAAAAATGTTTACTTGGAAAAATATTTTTCATGAATTTCCTGACTACATAATGAAAGTTTTACATAAAAAAATTTGTCAAAAAAATTTTTTTATTTTAAAAACAAAAATGCATTTGTTTTTCTTAAAAAGCCATTTTAAGGAATATGCAAATATTTTTTTTAATAAACCTTTTTCTGTCACGTTAAATAACTAAATATGTCAGAAGGATTCTAAATATTTATTCCACGTGTGAGTTAAAAAGTAATTTCTGCTTACGGTTTTCAGAAAAAAGATTCAGATAAATGTTTTTCCCTTCATTTCATGGTTGCACAGTGAAATTTTTGTAAAACTCTACAAATTCTTGTGAAAAAATTGAACAAATTTCTTATCGTAGCCTAAATGGACGACAATAGAATATTCGTTTATAATTAATAGTTTTTTCTTTTTAAAATAAGAAATAATAATTTTATATAAACCTTCCTAAAAATACTTAAAGTGCTTATAATGAGTTATCACTGTTATTTTAAATTCTAAGAAAATTTATACTGAAAATACTATCATAGAGCAAGTTTAAAGTTTTCTATAAAGCTATAAATTGGTTCGTAATTTTGGAAAATAAGTATGAGAATCTGAATTATTCTGACACACAAAGATTTCGAATCTCATCTAGTGAATAATTGCTTCCCCAACATCTAGTCATAGACGTATTTCAATTTCAAAAATCTTTAAACAGAAAATTAGTATTATTTTTTAAATCCATAGAAGCAAAAACTATGTATATAATTTTTATATGATCCCTTGGCCCTGTAGATTGTATTTGATATAAGCTTTTGAGTGCATTCCTTAGTAAAAGAAAAGGTATAACACCGTGTATTATAAATTGTCCATGTTATGAAACAATGAATTTTCCTATAAGCAATCCATGTTATGAATGGCGGGAAAAAATTGGACATTTGTTTCTTGTAATGGCAACATCATCGTTAACATTGTTCCGATATATTTCGGGTTCACGAGAAATACATTTTCATCAAATGGATGCTCTCGATTCGCTTGAAGTAAGAGTTTAACCTAAGGGCATATACATGATAAAAAAATTATAAGGGCATAAATATACAATAAACAAAAATATATAAATTTTGAAAGAAATGCTTCTAGCATTTCTTTCAAAACATAATAGAATATTATCTATTATGTATGTAAAAAATCAAATAAATTAAGAAATAAATATATAATATCAAAATAAAATACGAGTTGTAAAATTGCAATATATATTTTATTTTTTGTCATTAATTGATTTTGTAAAATAAGAGAAAAGAGAGCATGAATATATTTCACTTTCAACGCAAAACTTACTGATATATAAAATAATTGAGAAGTTCATCTATCAAAGATAAATAATGTTTTGAAAAATAATATGCATTTATAATAGTGAAAGAAATGTTTGCCATTTATGGAAAAAATATTTTTAATAACGTTTTCAAAATCATACATATGAAAAATTAAAATATTTTGAAGTGGCGCCATCTGTTAATAGTAAAGAAACCTAAATGATGACATTCAAAATGTGTGAATAAAATTTTTTTTTAAAATCGATCAATGAGAATAAAACAAAATTTTTTTACTGAATTTAACACATATTTAAGTAAAATATCAATATTATCATATATATATGGGATCTAGGGAAATTTATATTCTTTATCCATTGATTCCTAAGTTTAGGAAGAATTTTTAATCAAAAAAAAATTCTCCTCCCCCGTGGAAAATATAAATTTGTGATGGTTGCTTCTATGTTAATAATGTCCAAAAATTTTAAAAGCAATGTTAGCATTAAAAATAATTATTTAAAGGTCTTTTTTTTATGCTTGCTATCAAGCATTTTTCTAGGAATTAAAAATGATTTATGTCCAAGTTCGGTTGGTGTATAATTGGTGTTGAATTTTAAATAAGATTTGAAGCCATTTTCTAATTTCATTTTTTATCATCAAGGCTGCGAAATGTACTTTTAAATGGGCTTCTGAAACATGTATTCATAATGAGAGAAATTATATAAAACTCGTTTTAAAATGTATATTCCATACATTTTTAATAATAATTACTCTCGACTCTCGATATTTTAAAATTATGGAGACAGAGGAGAACTATTTCTATGAATCTAAATTTGACGTGTGCAACAAAATATATGTAATTTGTTCTAAGGTATATTTAGTAATTCTGTTAAAAATGAAAACGTATTTGACATCAAGTTTTAATATGAAGTCAAAATCTTTTTTACATTATTTTTCAATAAATGCATAAATTAATTTTCGAGTCGATGAGGATAATGTATTTATGATTACGGGTAATTAATAATACATATGGGAAAAAGTTATTGATATATTTTCATTTTTAACACAAATACTTAATTTTAAATTTTAAATAAAATTTTTCTTAAATGTAAAATTGTAACTTTTAAATATAGCATGAAATGTATCGAACCTAATATATTTTTTTATTTTTAATAAAATATTGTGTGTGCGAATAATCTATAGTCCATTCACATCAACATTTTTTATATTGTAAAAAAATTTAGGGTCTTCTCTTCCTAAGAGATTTCTGAAAATTATTCGTGTGTATTTCTCAAGTATGGAAAAAGAGAAACGAACAAAAAAATCCATTTCTTAATTTTATCAGACTTTTAAGCAAGAAATAAAATTTTAAACAAAAGGAAAAAAAAGAGGTTTTTTTGTTTAAAATTTTATTTAAAATAAAAAAAAAAGATTGATTTTTTTTTTTTTTTTTTGAATAGAACGAGTTGATTTATCTGACTCCACTAACTATAATAGGAATGCGTTTAAGAATTATGTTTCTAGAAATACAGTGTTAATGTTTAAAATACTTTGGAAAATATTGGTATCGCGTTGCAATTAACTCTCAAACACTTGAGAATGAATTTTTGTACATATTCCTGGATGAAATAATATTTAAGTCTTGATTTAAAAAAACTGATACATTATTCGCAATTTTTTTTCATAATAAAAAGATTTTTTATTTTTACTTTTTTTTTACGTTTTTCATCATTTTCCAGCGTAACACTTTCATAATTTTTCATAATCTCTCATTAAACATTTTGCAATTAATGATATATTATAAATAATTATGAAAACTGTAAAAATAATATATGCAACAGCAGAAAAACTCGCGTAATATATAATAACAAATTAAAAAATAATAACAGTTTTCTAAAATACACTAAAAGCATAACATTCCCATGAAGACCAAAAAAAATTAAAGGATTGTGGTAGTTGTACTTATATAAATAGAATGCGAAAAAATTATAAAGAAAAAAATGATTATTATATTCTTTTTTATTATTTATTTATATATTATTATATCGAAAAGGAATATTTGATAATAAAAATCCAATTAAGTGATTAAAAAAAAATACTATTCTGAATCGCTGCTTTAAATAAACATGATCGGGTCAAAAAAAAAAAAATTTATGAGTAAACACAAATAGTCCCCTCTACATGTATTGCAAGCTGTACATGTATTGCAAGCATATCATTTATTGCAAGCTGAAAATTGGCATTCAATGGAGGAGAGTAAAAGGAAATCTCCCAATGCATGGTTTGAATAAAACTGCTAGACTTCATTCGAAAGTTGACATTTCTTCCCTGAAAAATTTATTATTAAACAGAATAACTAACAATACCCAGCAAAGGGGTATTCCACCGATTTTCAGAAATTCTGCTCACCCTAATCCCTCAAGTTCCCTAACACAAAAACGCTTCGATCCTTTTTGTACACTTTGAGATGAATGGAATGTTTGCGAGGATTCTTTGACCTTCAAAAGTAGCACATTTACGGGCGTTTCTTATTGGTTATAGGATTAAGACCATGTCCCTGCTTTAAATGTCTCTGCAAGAAAACAAGATCTACAAAGAAACTGTATAATGCAATGATTCCCCCCCCCCTCTTCTAAACAGCGCGTGGATGTTTAAGACGTGAAAGGAAATGCCTTTTGAACCTTTATATTTCTTGGGGATTAAGAGAATCTTTTAAAATTTGAATAAAAATTTGTTCTTTCTATTGAAAATGTAAATCAGGCATCCCTTTCCAAACTGGATACAAATTTTGTATTATGCATCTATAACGCTCTTTTCACATGCGAGTAAAATTCAATATAGATCTTTTTATCATCATTTTATTATGAAATGTATTCTTTCTGTCATTTTATTGTCCAATTGAATATTTTACTTTTATAATTTGATTTGTTATGCCCACTCTAATTAACTTTTTTTACTCACGGGACCAATTGGATTGGAACATTCTCGAAAGTGGATTCAGAGTCCCAGCAGAAACAAAGCAAACGTGATGTAGTCATAAAACTCACGTACTAAACAAATGAGAAAGAACAAAAGATATAGTGTGTGTATGATATCAGGCATATAAACTACGATTATAGCACGCTGGAGCAATTACACCACATATTGTCCGTGCAACAACTGAACAGTAAGTTGTTGATATGATGGTTGATACATTGCATGTCACCAATACGAGGAAATGCAGTCCATACAACACTGAGGATCACATTATAGATCATATACGAGGAAATACATTCCATACCGCACTGAAGCATGCTGAAGATCACATTACCGTGCCACGCTTTGGGCACAGAACTCCACATCAGCAAGCAATGCTCTCTAAAGGTCCAGTACGGATTTAGATGGTGATTGACAGGTTGTGATTCGTCTGCCAAGCATCTCCCACGCATGCTCTATTGCATTCAAGTCCGGTGAGAATGCTGTCCAGTCCATGCCGGTGATATCCTCCAATTAAAGACAATCGTTGATGATGTTCGAACAACACGGAACCGTAGCATATTTTTATATCTCAACCCGTAACTTCTTGGATGCATGCCTGTCTCGCTTTATAGATCGGAAGTGACCACAGACTTTTTCATCTTTGATTGAGTGAGCCCATTTTTTCCTTTTCTGATGTCAACTGTGCAACGGCAGGTGTGGATGGTTTTTGAGCACTTGCTGTTTCACTAAATATTAAATCTGATTGCACAACTTCCAATATTGCTCATTCGCTTTTCCAGCACTGTAGTAAGTTCAAGTTAGAATTATAATTTTATAATTCTTCTTCTGTCTCTCATAGAAGAATGCAAATGTAATTACTACTGTTTTATATGGTTACTATTACCCTTAATCTCAAAACTTTAAAATTGTTCTATATAATTATTAACTTCTGCGACAAATAATTAATTTCATAAAAATAAGATTTAAAAATTTTTTACTCATATACATTATAAAAATGAGTTCAAAAATATTTAAAATGAATTGATTTTTCGTTCGAAAACATATTTCCGCTTTTTTACACTTAAATTTTAAATTAAAACAAAACTCATCTGAAATATTTTATTTTAGAAAAGAATTTTCTGTATTTTTTTCTTATGGTGCATCAAATTTCCAAATGATGTTCTAAAAAATCTTTTCAAAAATATAACAAACCGTGAAGAGTTCCCTTATAAATAAGTACAAAGAATGGTTTTCTCTTTTTAGCAAATGGGAGGGGAGAATTCTTAAGGAAAACGGTGTCTTTGTCAATCAAAAAATATTTTTTAGATTATTTATCACGCCCCCTACGGCAGTCCGTCTCCACAGGGTTCCTTAAATTGAATGGAATATAAAGCAAGATTAGAACTGCTTCACTTTCTTCGTGTTTCAAAGCTATGCGTTCCTTACTTATTATGAATTGTATGTAAACTACAAAACGCATAGCTGGATGCGTTCCTTGTAACATAAGTAACTATATGAAAGTATACATAACAAAAAGCATACTTTTATACAAATCATTAAGCAAATATTAAATATCATTAGCTATAGCATTTGAGGTTAAATAGGAGTTCAAACAAATTAAACTAATATTCGTGTTAATAAATTAATTAGAGCGTATTCTTTATAATTGGATTGTTATGAAACAATTCTCATGAAAGTGAAAATTTAAATTTGCTCTACATTTATAATTAATTTTTTCAAAATTTAGAACTATAAATATGATGTAAAATACGATGGTATCAACTGAACTAATTAGAACGAAATATGAAAAATTGGATCGACATGGAATAATTTCCAGAGAAATTCGAATCTAAATTAACTCAATATCTATTTTTTTGACATGTGCCAAAATTAAAAATAATAATAAACCATTTTCGAAACTTTTCAATATTATTGAAAAATAATATGAAATCAAAGTTTCAATAGAGTTACTACGATGAAATAATAACAGAAAATAGAAAACTATAAGAAAATTTCTTGAAATTAATTTTATTTTAAATTTAAATGTTGATTTAAGTATAATTCAGAGCCTAGCTGGCAGCTGAATAATTGAAGCTCTGGATCCAATTCAATAGTTTGTGAATTCGATACCTACCTCAGCGCATTTCAAATGTTTGGAATTAAATTTTAACCATAGTTGACTGTCCAAAAAATTTTGTAATCGTACATTATGAATGACAATAGTACATTCATAATGTACGATTCATACATTATGAATGACATTGCAGTTATGACGAAGTTCAACACTGACAGGAGAAAAATTTAAAAATTAATAATGCCATTTTCAGATTTTTTGTCAAAATCCTTAGCAACCCTACGGAATTTATTTCAACTATAAGAGACCTAAATTATATTGAATACGGGAAGCCTTTTACCAACGAACAATTCATCAAATCTATATGATTTAGTTTTCAGACATTGTACGTTTATATCCACAATGTAAACCTAAAACCAAAATATCATTTAAAATTAACTGATATGCTCCTAAATCAGTTAATTTTATCCTTACATTTAATAACTAACTTATTCATAAAACTTTAAATTTAAATGCCATATTTGTGTGTTAAATTCCAGCCATTTAATAATTAGAATCAAATGTTTCACAAATAATAGTTTTTATTTTATATGAATACAATTGATTAAACCTTCAAAAATTCATCATAAAAATCTAATTTTGTACTTTCTGTTATATTTATTATACTGACTCTTTTAATTTTTTTCACTACCCAAACTTAAATGAAAGAAACTATTCTATTTCATTAAAACATACACACTCGGAATCAACCAATAAATAACATTTTTCACTTTTTATATTTTTCAGTATGCTATGAAAGTTGGTAGCAATTTTAAACAAGGTAATTTTTATATTTCAGAATTATGGAACTCTTCTAAAATTAGTTGCTTATCCCTGCAACAAAACGATAAATAACAAATTTTTATTAGATTGCTCAAAATAATTTATCATTCTTCAGAATGGAAGGTCTAAGGTTCGATTACTATCACTTAAACAATGAGAGACAGATGCTGGATTTAGGATTTTTGCTTGCGCATCTATTAGGTTGATTACTTAGGATTTTTTCTAGTTTTCTTTCTCTTTGATATGCGAACATAGTCCGCAATCTTCCGCAAGATTTTTCTGGAAAACTGTGAATAGGAAAAGTATGACAAGTTTCCAGTTGCTAAGTGCCGGACATTGTTCCGGTTGCGTAATCTCACTGATATTACTGACATAAGGTCACTCTTATGTTTTAAATCCTTCTAAGACTATTGTATAGAAAAGCAACTAAAATAATTCCCAGAAATGAAACTTGTCGTAGTTGGCGAAATTATGAAAAGAAATTCTCTAAATTATCATCAACTGAGAGTCAAACGGACGGTTCGAAATCCATTTTCTTGTCATGAACGAATTAATCTTCGTGTATACGAGGGTTACTCTGAAATTTTTGAGATACGCCCAGACAAGAATTTACAAAGTAAAAATAACGGTTTAATTTTAAAATACAAAGTATTTTAACACAGAAGACGATTTTTTACTGACTTACTTCAACTTGTTTAGCGTAGAATGAATTTTAAACAGAAGAGAAAATGAAGTTGACGAGAGAACCTTTTCGCGATAGGATTTTCTATGATTTTAAAACAGGATTAAATCAAGAAGAAAGCGTTCAACGGTTGCAATTAGCATTTGGTGATGAATCTCCAGCTCGTGGTTTAGAGAATTTAGCAGAGGTCACAATTTTCTTCAGAATGAAGAACACACAGGATGGCCGCCGTCGGCAGTAATCCCGGATAATGTGTCTACCATACGAAAAATGTTAATGGATGATGATTGCTGTACCTATCAAATGATACAGAAGGAACTTAACATTGGATCCGCAGCAATACACAAAATCATTCATGAAGAATTACATATGAAAAAAGCAGTTTGCTGTTGGGTTCCCCATAATCTAACTGAGCACCAAAAAGAGGAGCGTGTTAGAATCAGTAAAGAAACTCTTAAACTGCTAAATAATGGTTTCCACCGCATCATTTCTAAAATTGTAACAGCTGATTAAACGTACATACCGTTTTTTGACTTTCCAATACGTCAAGAAAGCAAAGTATGGGTCTTTGAAGATGATCCCACGCCGACAGTAGTGAAAACATAACGCGCCCTGAAAAAAGTGATGTATGCCGTTTTCTTCAGAAATACGGGATTGGTCAAAGCCATCAAGTTGGGAAGACAGTAACAGCAAACTTGTATACCACTAAATGTCTTCCAGAAATTCTACAAGAACTGAATGTTAGGGGACTAATGCTTCTCCATGACAATGCATCTTCACATACAGCCGGATTAACAGTTGAGTTTCTTAAACAAAAACAAGTTAAAGTGATCGAACATCCGCCGTATTCACCTGATCTAGCTATGTGCGACTTTTGGTTATTCTTTAATCTAAAAAATAACTTACATAGACGTCGTTTTCATTCAGAAGAAGAGATTGGTGTGGCTATAAATGCATTTTTTTCATCTATTCCAAGAAATGAATGGCTCGAGGCATTATGGACTGTGGAAAATTCGTCTACAAAAGTGCATTGATGCTGGAGGAGACTACTTTGAACACACCTAAAATTTTGTAAGTATAACTTTAAAAACCTAGTTCTATCTCAAAAATTTCAGAGTGACCCTCGTAAAAAGCAACCTTATAGCGTCAAATAAACTAAATGATCATTAAGGGAAATTATGAAAATATCTCGAGGACACTTAATTATTCTTTTTCATACAGAAAGTCAACAAGAATTTTCGAAATAAATATTGAGTGTACAATTCCTCTTTGTTCAAACCTTTTTCAACATCTCCACATTATTTATTTTAGTAAGTTCTTGGGTGGTAAAGCTCATTTAAAAAAAACAAATTTCTTATTTTTTTATACAATTAGTTTGTTTTTCATATAAATAGATTTATTGCGTTTAAAATGAAATATTATGAGGTAATATAGAAATATAATTAGCCTAGAGTTTAAATAATTGTTTGAAAAATTTTAATTGTTTCACATTATTTAAATAAAAAATTATGCAAATTTATATTTTTATTATCAAATTTAAAGTTTGAAAATTTTGAATAACGAAATTGTTTTTTTAACCATTGTTTTTAATGTTATTTCAAAAGCATTAAAAAAATTGTGGAAATAAAATTTTAATTATTTATTCTATTTTACTTGTCAAGCTAATAACAGAATGGGCAAGGTTCGCGTCTTCAGTATAATGGTCCGTAAGTTCGATTCCAGTCACCGGCGTTGATATTTAGCTCAGGTGTGTTTCAAAATGCTCTTTAATTCTTATATCATGATTTAGAGAGTCATCATGTCTAAAGAAATTCTTTAAGAAGCTGAATCAATCAGTTATTGCATTCACTGCGATGGGGAAAATATCGATTTGCTTCTAATTTTATGAATAAAATAAACGTTATATTTTACATATCACACAGTTAAATCCCAAATATGGACTTAAATGTTCAATGATGAGTTATTAGCTTCCTGATATAAATATGCATATTTATATTTTACATGTACTTCGTTTATTGGAATCAATTCTATGATTTCAATGAACAATCGTTTAGTGCTTCATTTATCACAAAGTCTATAATATTTCATTTATAATCCATTTTTTTAGGGGTGTTTTACCCACAATGCCTTTACAATTTTCACTGAACTGTAAGCGTTTGCTGCGGCTCATTTGTTCCGTGGTCTCAGTATTTCCGTATATATATATACTTTTGAATCTACTTTATCTGCAGCAATACATATTCAATTTTCGTGAATCATCTCGCCCTGGAAAATATAAATCGTTCCACTTACTCTTTCCTAGATTGTTACATGTGCAAATATACATAAAAAATAACACATACATTATATATGTGTGTATGTGCAGTGGACATAGTAATTTATGTTAGCATTATTACTTTTGAATGCGTATAAAAGCTATCTCTAGACAATTAATATTCGTTTGTGTATTATTAAGCACCAGGAGGACTTAAAAATTTAAAAAATATTCTGATTATTTATGACATAACTAGTGTTTAATTATAACACAAAAATTAACTAACTTCAATCCATGTAAAATACACATGAAATAATAAAATTTTCCCTTACATATCTTGAATGTTAATTTTTTTACATATTCAGTGATTAAAATAATAATTTCATTGAGGAAGGAAACATTGAAACTATTTGATTAGTTAATGGGGAGAAATGTCAATGGAATAAAATAGGTTAAGTGCTGAATTAATGTGAGGACTTAGTTTTCAAAGAGTAAGGAATAACTATTCCTTACTCTTTGAAACTTACAAATACACACACAATGATAATAAGTAACTATTTCCTTTAATATCAAGAACTTGCACGTATTTATCCAGCCCAAAAATTAATTAATTTTTGCTTTAATTTCACTGAAATTACATTTCCCTCCAACAATTCGCCATCATCTCATTATCATATTAAATATAATTAAATCGATATATTTTGTACAATAATGCATAACATCATTCAATAATTTTTATGTGCGGGTTAAATTAATTTAGCATCAAAATATTGTTACACGTTAATAACTGCTATATAAATCTGGAAAAATCATTTTATTTCCTGATGCCACAAAAAATATTTCCTGCCAATATTTAGTGTTTCTCAAGATGTGTTATGAAAATGTGGACAAGCGATTTTTATTTTACTTCAAGTCAGTATGAATTTTCTGTGTCGGCTGTAACGACAAGCGAAATTCGTTGTAGACTTCAAGCTTTCCTCCCTTAAAACCAGTCAGTGAATAGGTTATTTGATTGCAACAGTGCATGTCAAAAAATCTGTCTGGTATAGTTGGTGTAGTCACTGAATATAGCAGACACAACCACCTCGTTTTAACGAAGTCCGTAATTCGACACGCTCACACAAATGGAAAACTATTGTATTCACGTCGATCAACTGACAGGCGACTGTCAAGTTGCTTTTTCGTTTTCCCCTGTTGGCCCCTCTTCTTAAAGAAAATAGAATAGACAAAAGTAAATGCAGAAGGGAGGCAACTTTCAAAATGTTATTTTGAAGAAAAAAAAAAAAAAGACGAGAGAATAGCAAGCTTTTTCTTTTCTAACTCCCTCAAAATAACAAAAATTTAACTGCTCCTCAAAATGATATTCATTTATCAAATGTTTTCTATGGAGTTTCTAAAACCCAAGGCAGAATTTTACAAAAATATTAGTCACATATTTTAAAATCCATCGTAAAATTCGACAAAAATTTAAGTCAAAATTTTATAAAATCCACAACACATTGCGATAAAAAAATTAATCGC
>JAPDSC010149602.1:63879-80762 GCA_026290005.1 Latrodectus geometricus
ACTGTACTATGTACCCAAGTAGAAAATATGGGTACATAGTACAGTTATATAAATCATTGAATTGGGGTAGAACATTACCTTTTAAGTTGTGAAGTTGGAATAAAAAAGATAATTTCGAAATGTATGTATAACTTTTATTTAAACCCCTGTACTTTGTTAATTTCATTTCAGTACATCACTTAGAAGATATAAAAATTCGTTGCCATCATTAGAACATAAAAACTGGTGAAATCGAACAAATTAAAAAAAATAGAAACTTTCTCACCTAATGTTTTCTGTCATAAAATATATATCAGGCGATCAATAAAAAATATTGCTCTTCTGACAGTGTTTTCAGCTGTATAACACAGTCTAATTTAAATAATTTAAGTTAATTATATAATTATAGTTATATTAACAATCGAAGGGGGAAATAATCTTATATTTTTAGAGTTTTTATTATATTTTCTTACTAAACAGTGTTTAAACTTTTTATAAATATTGGTGTCAGTTAAAAATTTTATTTCTGTAATATATTACATTAATCGCTGAATAAATTAAAATAGCTGCGAATTTTTCGGTACTCAAATTATTCTGCTGAACAATTTCGCATTTCATTACTCTAATAACGCTGGAAGCTGAAACGTTAGATCTTCCACCCCCACCCCTTTGCGCAATCATGACAGAGTTTTCGGACTCCAAAAAACATGTTTATATTATTATCAACCCTTTGTCGCATTATCTAGTGTGCATTTGATTTGAAAATTTGCAACATTTTATTATTACCTTGATTTTTTTTAAATAAATAGGAAACCTAAATGAATTTCAATAACAAAAGTTAAAAAATCATTCAAGAATTTCTTGATATTCAATCAAAATTTCTATTGTGTTATAAAATCTGCTCTTGCTGGATAGGCCTCCAAGCAAGTCCAATGTTTGAAACTGAGATATTCACACATTAATAGCTTTATTAAAAAGACTTTCCACCATGAAGTCTGTGTATTCTGAAAACATTTCACATAACCTCAAAATTTAATTACTTACCTTGAAGATTCTCTTAAAATCTTTTCAATTTATGATAAATATAAAACTAAATTTCCCCATATAATGTTGTATTATTATGTTTTTGAATTACAATTTGAAGAAGTTGTTTTATTACTTTATGTGCATTGAAAAGAATTCCCAGAATTCAAATATAATGTATAAATATGGTATAATAAATTATTAATTTCTAGTTTTATTCCCAATATTTTTATCTTAATTATTATTTAATTTTTTTATTCACCCTAATGTTATAGCTAAAGTTACTTTTTATTTAAAGTTTCTTATATTAATCATTTACTGAAATATTGTAATAGCTAATACATTTATAATTTTAATACATTTTATGTATTATGAATCATAATTTATGCCTGAAAAATCTACAAGCTCATGAGCATACAACATAAAAGTATTCTAACGGAAAATGGATTAAAGCGAGGTTAGATATTTTCCATAGAATCATAGAGGTTCGCCATTTATTATTACAGCACAGTAAAAAATAAGTTGAATTTTACAAAATTATACATTTTTATGCCCTCACATTTTTTACTAATATTAAAATAAAAAATAATTATAATATTTTAAATAATCAAAGAAAGTTGTTATATACAATTTTTATATTTAGTACTAATTTATTATACCATATAGAAATATCTTGCTTACTATTTAATTAAATAGGATTTGTTGAAAGTAAGCTAAAATGTTTGAAAGATATTACTGTCCCAATGTTTGAAAGATATTACTGTTAAAAGCCCTTGAAGTTTTTAAAATCAGACGATTTAATCAACTAATATACAGTAAATAAAAAGGTGTTCTAAATATATAAAAAAATTAATTAATAATTTTTTAAAAGAATTGTATCAACATAATTTATACAAATTCTTTCATTTTTTATCATTAAATTGTGGATTGATTTTCGAAATCCGATCTTATTCTTTTCTGTTTTTAAATTTTTTTTTAATAAAGGTACTCTGTAGTTTGTTTTTTCACCTTATGTTTCATTGCAAAGTTGACAGCTCCAAGTGATGCACTAGTGTTTGACCACTCTATTTACTTCTGAAACCAAAATTTCATTAATAAATTTTTAGTTACTTACCATAAGAAATAAATCAAAGATTTTCAAAAGGATTTCAAAAAATATTCCCTCTGATGATTTTGCCAGGTCTTCTTCACTGCAAATACTATTTCATTTCCAACTGAGTAAAAAGCCATGAGAATTCGTTAAATTTCTCCTGGCTATATCCCCCCCCCCCGCGAGACGTACAAGATTACATCCAGGCGCCGCATTGTGAACTAGATGGACAAGTTAAAGTGCACAAATTGCTTCTTTAAAGCGACAAAGGGAAATTTTAATGGCCCTCCCTTGGTGACGGCCAAATCATAAAAAGCATGGTGGCATGGCTAAATTGAATTGTAGTCATTCCTCCAAAAATCTGGGTGTGACCACTCTGCCATTCGTTTTTATTTATTTTTTTACCCTCAAACCACGTTTTTAGAACTTTCACTAACGTTTCCCAAGCTTATATTCTGACTTTTAGGGGTAGTCAAATTTAACCGTGAAATTCTGAAAGCTGTATAATTGTTGTACTTTTCATGTGTACCAATACTTTCTCAACTGTTTGTTGAAATTTTTAGTATTAACACAGCACTATCTCACTGCGAACGTTTTTATTAATCAGAATTAATGATGCAACAATAATTGGTAGTTTCTGTTAATAGGACTAAATCCTGCCAAATACTTCGCACTTGGCGGAAAACTTGATACATAATAATGATTGCCAAAATAATCCATGACAAAATTTCAAAAATTTTTTTTTTGAAACTGCTACTTTGTTTTTAAAAAAAATCCATGAACTTTCTAGTAATTTTAACAAAATATTTAGTTATGAGAATGAACTCATAAACAGAAGAGTATTCAATAATTTTCAAAAATCCTGAAACGCTTATTGTGAATTGAACAAAATACTCTAAAAGAACAATTATAAAAATTATGATATTTTTTAAATATTGAAAATTCTTGACAGAAGCAGAATTAAAATGGTTATTAGATGAAAATATTGAAGCCAAGCAGTTTTGTCTATAGAAATAAACTGTAAATCTATGAAAAAATGAATGTTTTTGAAATCAAACTAAAATTACGAGTGGCTTATATTTCTCTTTTTCATTTCAGCCAAAATTTTTCCAAAGATACGGCAATTTTGCTGTGTTATTTTCCCTTTTCCTATTTATTTTTACAATCCAAGAAAAGATTTTGAAAATATTTGAAAAGTTACTGATACTAACAAATTTTAGCGGTTAAATGTGTAAATAATATCCACACATTCTCGATACTAAGATGTATTAAATTTATATATATAAATTCTATAAACAATTTTATACTAAATGATTAATGAAAAAAATATTACCAGGGGATTCTCCATTAGCTATAAACAAATTATGACGTATAGCAGTTTTTGATTTCAACCAAACATTTATGTCAAATCAAAAATTTTCTATCAGAAACACTTGAAATTTCAAATCGATTTCAGTTAATTTATTAAAAAAATTTGATGATTACAAATATTATATAATATTTTCAAAATAAAATAAATGTATTGTAAAATACAAAAATTCTGTTTTTATAAACAATAATAAAAATATAATGTTAATTATTTTTATAAGAAGTATAAATATTGAAAATTAAAATTTATGCATGGGAATATTTTTATCATTCTAGTAATAGATGCAAAAACGAGAAAATAAATAGTTATGAATTATGGTTAATTTGTTTGTTTAGTTGTAAATTTCTGTAATTTAAGTGGCCTACATTAAACGTGTAAAAAACTAGTTTAACACGTTTACTGTAAACGTCAAGCAATTTTAAATTGCATTTAACAGACTTAGACAGCTTGACAGCTTAAGATGGTTTATGTCAATGTATGACAATTTGAATTAATTCTCAACATCGCAAGTCCCCAATTCTACTACCTTAAATTTACGTTAAAGATAAATTTAATCATAGCTTTTTAAGTATATTTTTAATAAAATGAAACAAACGCATTTTTTAATGCCCTGATTATGTAATATAACAAATTTAAAACTATCATTAGAGAATATATAATTTTTTTGACATTAAAATATTTGAGTTATTGTACATTAGTTATCCTATAATTTTTCATATTATTGCATCTTATTTTGATTTTGCGAGAAATATAATTTAGTCATGAAAGTTATATTAAATTATAAATACATATAATAGTTACTATTTTCTATTTGTTTGAAAGTATCTTTGTGTATTTAAAATAATTTTCTCGTGGGAGAAAATTTCAAGACTTAAATAAAAATTCTCGTAGTACTTTAAGTACTTACATAAATTCTATTTATGGTATTTTAAATATACAATATATTTTGAACAATATACTATTCTGAGAGCGAAACTCGTTTAATAAGGATTTTGTTTTAGTGTTTTTATTTATTGTTTTCTTTATTATCATTGGTATTTGTACTTTATAAATACATCTTTATTTCAACCCCAAATTTTCTCTGTGAATATTGTTTGAGGAGAGAGTAATTATCCATGAAAGTTTTGTTGATTATATTAGAATATGCGAACAACTCATTTTAGATTTCCAAACAACAATACGATCTCATAGTTTTAGTGAAAGACAAATACATTGAAATAGTTCACAACCAACGTCGTGAATATTTTAAGAATATTTAAGTGTTTTTTTTTTTCCATCGGATTATTTAAAAATAGTTTATAACGATTAGTTTCGTATTATAAGACTTTTCAAATACTTAATACAAATACTAATTTTTGAACGAAAATTTCTCATGATTTTAGTTTATTAATATCCTAAACAGTAAAATTTATTTTGTTAGCCATTCTTTGAGATCATTTGTACAGGCCAATTATTGAAAATATTAGTACTCAATTTCATGCTGCTATTTGTTTGTGAAAAGTACACTTCATTGAACCAACTGGAAGCAAATCTTTAGACAGAATTCTTCCTAAGATCAGAATGTCACTTTACTCGAAGACCATATCCCGGAATTCCACGTTTCTTTTGTAGAGAAATACTTCCATTCTTTCGATATCTTCTTTGCCCAGTATAGTGTGTATTATGTTTTTATTGAATGTACACTTTCTTCCGGGGCAGTTGAAGTTTTCTTTGAAATAGACTCGTTCGAGCGAAAGCTCATTCATACATCCGAGGAGCCACGGTCCAAGACCATTCCATAAGCACTTAGGCTGCCCTGAAAATCCGGGATTGCTGCTTCTGAAGAGTCCAATTATAAAACGTATCGGATGATAATAGACTATGAAGCTATGCGAATCACCAAGAGATTGCTCCCCAACCAGATTAGTAAGCCTACCCCCCTCCAATCCCTATTATTATTCCGGTGCCCGCCTTCGCGAGGTGAATTTCCGTTGAGCAAAATAGATGAACAAAATTGGCAAGTTTGTAGAAAAATAAGGTATTTTCCATGCTTGTATGTAGGTTGCTACACGTGGCTCTCTTTTTGTCTAGTACGTTAGGTATTTGTGTATAAAAATATTTGTAAAAGTGTTTTATTTTCTTATACATTAGAGTTTTTCTCTTGGGAATGTTATTCTGCATTATCTTTGTTTCAGAAAATTTCTCAAATATTTTTTTTTATTTTTATATATGTACACGTCATTATAAAAGATATTTTATTTCTTGCGATTTTTTAGGAATTTTTTATATCTTGTGAAATGAGGCTAATGGTATTTTATATAAATATGCAATTATGTAAAGTAATTAATTTTCTGAAAAATTAAAATTATTAATTTGTTCATCATCGTATTAACGATTGCAATAATTTTATTGCAAAATTACTGTGAAATTTACTTTGTTTGTAAATATATCTAATTGTTATGTTAATAAAAAATATTTTTTTTACACAAAAATTAATTTACATTACAGTTTTTATAAAAAAAAACACTCATATATTTTCTTGTTAATTTTTACATAATAATGAAAAATGATTTTTATTTTAATTATATCTGAAATACAAATTGCTTAATCTTATTATTCCTAATTTTTTCTCTCAAAGATAAGTAAATATAAATGACATATTTATTTCATGTATGTTACAGTGGAATTTTGTCTCACGTATTTACTATGCAATATAGCTGCAAGACTTGATACTTAATTGATAAAAAAGAAATTTTGTGTGGCTCACATTTATGATATTCAGCCAGGAACTGGTTGAGTAAATGTAAGCCATAATTGTTTAAACTTGTATCAGTTGAAGTATATTTAGTTAAATATATTTGTGTGTTTTACATATTTAAATTGAGTGAAAACTTGAATTTTTAATTATAAAAAAAGGAATTACTCAATGACTTCAAATGTTACATTAATCCAATTTAAACAAAGAAGAAAATTAGTTTTATGAATGTGAAACTAATGAATTATTACTGGAAGTACAAAACACAATGAAATTTATTTTGCTGTTAATAAAAGGTAAAATATATTGTATTAAAACTATAAAAACCAAAGGAAAACGTAACTTAAAAATTTATTTTAATTGGTTAATGCAACTTTATAATTAATATAATTTTTAATTAATATTAAATTTTGCAAATTAGGCTACATTCATCAAAATAATTATTAAAAATTTCACATGATTAATAATCAGTCTTAAATAATATAATATTTTTATCAAATTAAGAAAAATTACTTAACGAATTATTTAATATTTTTAGTATATAACAGCATATTTATGTAAATTAAATTTTTATAAAATTTGAAATAAAGGTTATATTTCTTAATATATGACTCACATTTGTATTTATTTTCTTAAGCATGGTTTATTTACTCAAATGTGTTAAATTAACATAGTTGTATATTAAATTATAATATGTCGTGTGAAAGATAATATAATGACAACGAAATAAACGTGTGTACAAAATAGAAATATTATAACATGATTTATAATCGTCAAATTAAACATTTCTCAATACTTTCATTTTATTCATTAAGAAAATATCAAAATACCTTATTCTGAAATACATATTATGCGACTTTAGACACTATTGCAAATCAGTTTCATGATGTTATAAAACTTCCATTATATTATTTTCAAAGTACAAATGATATATTATCTTTATTCATCCATTTTTGACAAAATCTTCAATCTTAGACTGCATCATTTCACAGGAAAACATTATTCTATTACCCTTTTCTCTTACATTACTGGAAAGTTTTTAAGATCTTTTATATATATATATATATATATATATATCAAAAATCTGAAACAAAATGAGAATATTAAATCAATTTTTTTACATGTTTATCTACTATGTTATAAATATTTCTATTCATAGGAATTCGGTAATTCTCGTCTTAGAAAACTTAACATGGAATTATTAAATCTTGTTCTGTTCTCATACATTTTTTTCATCTATTTACTAAGTATCAACCATATGTCATAAAAATTTTAGAATATTTTCTAAACAATTTACTGAAATACAATTATTTTATCATTTTTAATCAAAATCAGTTTAAAAAGACATCAGATGAAAACTTAACATTTATTGTCTGAAACTCTCTGTTTGGAAGAATAAATTATATATAGTACGGTTTCAATTATAACAAAGAAAGTTTTGAGTGCGGCAGTTTTATTTTGAAAGAAATTCTTGTCCGTACGAAATATTTTTCTAAGTAATCCCGTTTTGCATTAATTCTATTGATTGAAAAACAATAAGTTTGCTTGCAGAAATACTAATTGAAGTTCAGTCATAAACATGAATGGTGTCGTTATCAACCAGAAGCAACATACCTTGCTGTTTAACTTTTTTAAAGCTGGAATAAAATGTATGTTTTGTGTTTCATCAATATTAATTCTGTAATAAATTAGAATAAAATTCTAGAATTGGAATTCAAGAACTTCAGTGCTAAATGCTTTATATTTCTCGTTAGAACTATTGCTTTAAATTTTACCCTTTTCATATTTTGCTTTTTGAAAATTAAACATTTAGCTCCAACAACTTTCAAATTACTAAGATGGATTTTTTTCACATTCCTATTGATATATATGGTTACTTTTAAACAAAATTAGTTTTGTTACATTCATAATGTACAGCTAATAAGGGTATTCTTTATTTCGAATTCTGAAATTCTCATACATTTTTGGAATTCTTCTATGTAACAAGTCGGCGTAGACATGTTGCTTTTTGGAATCGACACCGATTCAGTTGTTATTCAAAATTAAATAATAGTTTATTGAAGTTTTCTGGAAATGCTCCTACTGAAAAATCATTAAAAGAACACCAAAACCAAATGCATAATGAGGACTATATAGCGAGATAATTATAACAGCTTTATACGTAATGCTGAATGCTCCACGTTTAGTTTTCCATCAATTCCCTTGTTGTATAAGAAAATTACCCAATAGGATTTTAATTTTTATTGCTTCTACATGTCAAATTGTTATCACCAATTTCATCAAATTACTAAAGAGATAAAATATTTCATCCAGATCTTTCCCGAACTGTATATTATTCAGACTAAATGATTTAAATAGAGAGTATTGGGTTCTCTCTTTTTTTGAAACGAAGAGTTTCACAATGGTGTGCATTGCCGCTTTAAGCGGAGTTCACATCACCGTTAACTACGGTTTAAATTTTTAAATTTACGAACATTATAATTTGAATTTCGAAATAGAACAAGCTATGTTTTTAATTGACCAAAAACCAAAATCCTGATATGAATTTCATTTTTGTTCTGGCGGATATTCTCAACTTCACCTGGAGCAAATATACGGCAGATTTTACTCATATAGAAGAAAATTTTAATAAAATATCCATTGAGTTTTAATGTTAGTAATGAATTAGTTAAGCAAGATGTGGAATTTAAAAAAAATGTTAGTTTTAATTATATAAATGCAAAATTAAATCTTAATCTAATTTACGTTTCAGTAACTACTAAATTGTATTATTTACTTTAAAAAATATTAGACTGAAGCCATATCGTGTGAACGAAGAGTACGGAATAATTTTCGTGGTTTTAATTTACTTTTCCCTATATGTGACATCGTTTAGCATAGAGCTAGATTTGATTGTTGGGAAAAATAATTTATTTCTCTTGAAAGGAAAGTGAAGTTGACTGAATGGCGAAGTCATTTGGGGGGGGGGGGGAATTATAAAATTAATCTCGTAGATTTAAAAAATATTTAGTATTTAGATCTCATTTATAGAGAAATAAGTTTAAAAAATTTTTTTAAATAGAAGTTAACTTGCGATTTTAGGAATAAAAGGTATTTTTACATCATAAAAATTTTTTTCTGATTCATTTTGATTTTTTCTGATTTATGACTCAAAAATACTCTATTCAGCTGACCAAAAATTTATTCCTAACATTTTACAACAAGTTTAATTTTTTTATTTCAAATGTAATTACAAATACATGATATGATAGTTAATATCGTTTTAATAATCTTTCCTATGTTTTACATAAATTTTTTTCCCTTCTAATAATATACTTCTGGAATTTGTGCACCTATAATAATTTTAATGTGTATTTAATCTAACATACATGCAAAGAAATATTTCGCTTGAGCTAATTTTTTAAAGTTGAAACTGATTTATAATCCACTGAATAGGTATCTTTGGAATAATTTGCATCATAATTAAAAAATATAAATGTGTTTCAAGATAGCCTGCGTAATATATTTTAAATTACGCATTTAAACTACTGGTATTAAATTAAAAAATTATTATTGTGAATGCAGTCCGAAATATTTATTTAAAAACAAAAACGAATTAGTAAGAGGACAAAACGTATGAAATAAGTTTATATATTGGCACATAAAAATTGTATTTTTAAAAGGTAGGGAGAGAGACACAGTATCGAAATTTATACAGCAAAAAAATATTTCAACTAAGAATTTTTTTTTGGGGGGGGGGGAATGTAAGTACTTTTTTCTCACAATTAAATTTATACAAACAGTTTAAGACCAACTTCTCTTCAATTTCGCAAAAAATCAGTTTTCGATCTGAGAAAAAATCACAATGAACAAGTTTAATTACAACATTCAAATTAACACATTTATTTCGTACTGAATATTTTCATTATTAAAACAAAGCGAAAAATTTTAATTAACATTACAAACTTTCACTTACGAAAATTTTTCTTAATAACTTTCTGGCGACTTTCAAGACTTAGAATCATCTGGAATAATTAAAGTTATAATTAACCGTACGCATCACAACCTCGATAATTACTTTAACCACGTACTCTTCGACCAGATAACCATAAAATATATTTTCTCAGGGTTATTTCGTTTAAAAATAAGAAATTTAGACACGAAATTTTTTCTGTGTTGTTCGGATTAATTTTTTTTAATACTTAACTATGACAGGATGTTAGGGTATAATCAGCTAAGTAATTTATATGAATCTCTATAAAAAGGATTGTTTAAATCGTTTGAAAACTCAAAATGTCTCCTAAAATTATTTCCGAAAATATAAAACTAATCGATATCGTTTGCTTATGATATTTTTATAGCACTTAAATTTTTTATTTTATTAATTAGAACGTTCAAATAAAATCTTTCATTTCTCTTAATAGTTAATCTAGCTTTCTTCACAAAAACGATTTTTTGCAAAATGGGGGTGGGTATCTTCTGGTTACGAATGTGTTCGAAATGGTTTCAAGTCGTAATTAGTAATATGTGCATATTCTTAGTGGAATTATACTAAATTTGCTTGAATGCTTTGATTATAATTTATTCAAAGCAATACAAATAGGTACGTTTTTCTTTAAATGCACGGTACAGGATGCTATATGAAAATATTAGCGTGGGAATTGTTAAGACAGATTCATTAAGCCTTCCATTAGATGCAACCTTATAAAAAGAATTCTTATATTATATAAATAAAAAATGCATATCAATTGATTGAATAAATTTTTATTAAATATTATTTTGAATTGGCGTTATAGAAAATTATGTGAAGCAATTTTTAATCACTCTTTAATGAGAAGACTTTAAGTTCAGTTTTTTACTTTTTATTTATGTTGTTGGATTACTGAAAGAGTACATCATAAACTATTAATTCGAGCATTATTAGTGTCACTCTATATTCAGTTTAAAAAATGTCAAAATTGCTTATCAATTGTGATCTCAAAATACTTTTAGTTCGAAGAATATTTATTTGATAATAAAATGTCACTGAAATTCGAATGACTTGGCAATTAATTTAAAAATTAAGTTGATTTTTTTCCCCAACTTACTCTATTTACGCTTAATGAATGTTTTTTTTTTTTTTTTTGTTTAAAATTAATAACTTTCTTTTATAATTTCAATATTTCTTATTATTCAACAGTTATATTTTAATATTCTATATTATTCAACAGTTATAGTTTAATAACTTTTTTTGTTTAGAATTAATTACTTTCCTATTTCATTATTTCTTTTTTTTTTCCGAACTCATCAATGATGAACTAAATTATTTAATATTTTTTATGATTAGAATTCATGTAATTTTCCTCTTTCTCTAATAATTTCAATATTTCCTTTTCTTTTCATTAGAGATGAACGTTATTATTTAACATTTACTTTAATTGATATGATATAATAATAAATGATTATTTTTGCTTAGAATTAATTAATAACTTTCCTAATAATTTCTATGTTTCTTTGCAGTGGAACACTAGCCATGGCATTGTCTAGAGGAGTCCAACCGGTGTACCTCCGCTGTAACCAAGGCACAGTGCGGTGGCATTATCCTCAAGGAGCTTTGCGTATAATTTTGCAGCACAGATCTTTTGGTTCCACCTTCAATGCCTGCTTGAGAAGGTCCAAAAGATCATCGGGTGCCCGCATTTATATTGCTGGGAAGAAAAAGCTCTTCCTCTTGTTCGATACCAGCGATCCTATGGACTTAGTAAAGTGTGCGCCGTCTCAAGATGGTCAAGTTACCTTGTATGTTGAAGCCGACCCTATCACCGACGTTTTACGGAAAGCAAGCACCGAATTTAGTTACTACTTGAAGAAAAATCTTATCTGGAGAGGAAGCGATAATGCCGATGGTAAATAGAAGTTACATATATGATTTGATTTATTTAGTCTATTAGGCATTGAATTATTTGTTTGTAGACATTATTACAAAAGACGTTTCAGTTTTCCACGGCAGATATTTGTGGCATAATTTGATGCCTAGATTGTTAAATAAATTTATTCAAATTAATGAAATGCATATCATGCATAAGCATGGGTATTCTAAAGTGTTAACTTAAAATTATTTTTAAAATACTGAGTAATACCTGCAAAATATTGCGTTTCAATGAACAGAAAAATGGCAAAAATAGTGATTGATATTCATAATTAATTCAGCACACTTTTATTTGATAAGTTATTCTTAATATAGTGGTACTCAAAAATACAGATTTTCTTAAGATGTTTCTCTTTGGAAATCTATAAACGATCTTACATTCTTATTTTCATTATTTAAGTAATGAAAATACTTCTTATTTTCTTTACTTGAATACGATTTTTAACATTCGAATAGTAGATAACGTATTCTAATTTGTTAGGAGGAGCATTTTGAATTTAAATTTTTGTGTATAATATTAGTTTGGGGAAAAAGAAATCCATTATTTTTACGTGAACTTTATGTAACTTCTTTTGGATTCACTTTGTAAAAAGGTTTAAAACAGCTTTCATGTAGATTTTTAGGTCTTGCGCGTTACGACTGCTGACATGCGGTTAACTTCGATCATTTTTGATATTTTATAGACATTTTCGACAATGCTG
The DNA here is from genome assembly GCA_026290005.1 of Latrodectus geometricus. Lineage (NCBI taxonomy): Eukaryota > Metazoa > Arthropoda > Arachnida > Araneae > Theridiidae > Latrodectus > Latrodectus geometricus. The sequence goes on from JAPDSC010149602.1 coordinate 76,663, forward strand.
TATCCACATGCGCGGTGCATCTCTAACATCAAAAATACCCGAACGGAATCGACGAAACAAAAATTGTACGTAACTGGTTGTTACAGTCTTATATAGGACGATAAACACCTTTCACAATTTTAGCCACCCGGCTATCTTTTTCGCCGTTACAAGAGAAAAACGAAAATGTATCGAATTTTCTGTTTGTTGCCTTCCATTTTTAAAACCTCGTACTCGTAACTGAATTAATCAAACAAAAAACCGCAAGAGGATATTTTAGTGTCAAATGTCACCTTTCCAACGAGCATAAATCTGAAATTGTTTGATATATACCTGACGAGATATCGATCACTACAGACGTCTACCGAAAAAATAGTGGATTACTTTTTCCCCAACCTAATATATATACAAAAGATTCTTTTAAAAAATATATAGTGAATACCGCAAACAATTCTACTTTTCTTGATAAATTTGGATACTTCTCAAAAATATTTAGTTTTATAGATCAAAGAATAAGTTTGGAAAATTATTCGAAGCAGTATGGTTTGCTAATGCACGTAAAATAGGTAGTGGTCACAATGTTCTCCTGTTGTCACAATGCTGAAAATGATGGGAGTAGCAGATTAAATGTGGTATCTTCTGTTTAGTTCCTACTTCTAAATTATGAAACTTCATCCACTCTTGCTGTTACAATGGCATACTAAATGGGGCTCACTGTACTAGATGCTATCAATTCAGCCCTTTAAAAGGGGGAATTTGTAGCATCATATCTAATTGTCCGGGGATATGAAATAGACTATTCATTCTAGACAATCATGTCCTGTATTTATGCGTTTTTGTTATCGAAGTAAACAAACAACCTTGCTGATTTTTTTTCAACGTCATCAAATTCTGATTTGTCTTTCTAGGGTCTCTTTTGTATATAAGGGTAATCGATCATAATCCATTCTTTAAAATAAATTTTGAATAAAATAATAAGCAGATACGCTTGTTGCAGAACTCATTACTTGGTGAACTGCGTCTCAATCATTGCATTACCGCCATTGATATGTGGTTTGATTTTGTGATATGTATGGATTAATAAGATAAGAAATATAAAGTATTAACTTTTTTTACTTCAGCAATGTATATCAAGAATGGGCTGGTAACTTGTTAAAAGAGCTGAAAATGTTCCATATTAAAAAAAAATTTAATAACCTATGATTTTATTTTTTATTTTAATTCTTTTTATATAAAAATTCATATATGAAAAAGAAATAAAATCATGCACAATTAAAGAGTCCAATGCCATTTTGCTGGGACAGAGTTTCTAAAGTGGTCTACCCAGAATAAAAAGAAAAGCATGAAATTAAAAGGCATAGAAATCTGATGTGAAGAACTCTTTGAGGACCTCTGTATCCCCATAAAGACCCCTCCAAGAAAACGGATCTGTCAGCACAGCATAGCTGCAAACGGCGCTGGGTTGGCGCTTGAGGAAAATAATAATTCAAACCAGTCGTCGACCTCGAAAGAACAGAGGGTAAATGCTGAAATGACTGGGTATGTGGCGGGCCATTTGTGGCCCATCTCCACCCACAACCTGGGCAAAGCCGTCTCTGCCCTCCCTCCATTGCTCTGGCGGGGTTCGAAAAGGAACACTTTTTCTTTCTTTTCTTTTTGGGCAGACTTTATCCATTTAGGATTCTTGCTTTCGTGGATAGAGATTTTCTTCCACTGCAGTTTGGGTTGTCGAAAGACTCCGCGTCTGTCAAGGGCGGTAAATAATGTGGACTAGGATAGAAACCGATAATGATATACTGCCGTCTCATATTTCATTGGTGACAGTGATTCGGGACCCTTTTGTCATCTTGGTCATTGTCCATTTTGAAAATAGGCTTATGCCTTTAAGTTCGTTTCTATTTCGATTCAAGGTTTGTATTTGGAAAATATATCAATTTAATAATTTTTGCCATTTGAATGCAATTTTCTTTTCTATGAATATATTAGATTAATGTCCTTACTGAAATGATTCTTTTAAAAATCTCAAGTTAATATTTTGATGTCACAATTAATAATCACAGTTGTTTCATTTCAAAAATGCTTTACTAATAAACATTTATAATATAAATTCCAAATGCACGAAATTGATAATAATAAACTTAAAAATATAAAAGATTAATACTGAATATATAACTGAAAACGTAAAATTTGTGTAAAAGTAACCGTCATTATTTTAATCGCATTCATTTATGAATGATATCTTTCATAAAAGGATGAGTTGAACATATTCATCAAGCTTGTAACTGAGTAGTTAGCGTTCTAACCCTCAGTTCATGAGTTCGACTCACATCTCAGCCTTGACTATGATTTGTTGATAATTTGGTAGTTATTTGTAGTGATTAAGGATCTATTTTAAGCTACATGTCACGCTCAAATTAGATTCTGAGTAAAAAATGGCTGTAGCACCACTAAATAAGCATTGAATATACTAACTTAAATATAAATTATTATTTTGGTAAACATTTTTAAATTCGATGTGTTTTTAGTAAAAGAATGGGTTTTATAGTTTAATTAACATTTAAAACTAAATGAGATGTTATTTTAATGGTAACATATTATTCTTACAAACTTAATGAAATAATATTTTATATAATTAAATATATTTCTCATAATTATTTCGTAATTATTTGTAAACTTAATATGATCTATCTACAATTATGAAATCTAATCAGGCTTAAAAGTGAAGAATTAAGATGGTTTGACTTAATTTATTGATCAATAATTAAGTGATATTATATAGAATTAAGTACAAGCCAAACCATTTTTCTAAAAATTGTATGTGGTGCTTGCCGCTAATGCCACCGTAGATAACTAATAATTCTTAAATGTCGAATCGTAACTTCTTCCAACAGATAACACGTAAATCTCTCAAACGTATTTCCCATTTTTCCTTTAAAAAAAATGAAAACGATTATTTTTTTTTTCAATTATTTAATCAAAAAGTAAAAGAATGCATTGTCTTCGGTATTGTACATTTAGGGAAACTATTAAATTAAACCGTTTTAACTAATAAATTAAAAGAACTATCAAATATTTTAAACTAAAAGACGTGAAATATAAACTTGGTCTAATTATAAAAAAATCAATCTGTAGAATAAATAGTTATTTATATATTTAAAATTTTTAATATATTCGCTTCGCATTTTATTTATAGCATTTTTAAAATGGAACTGTAAATAAGATAACAGGCGCGCATTGGAACGTCTCCACAATTCGTCACGAAACATTTGGCGTTGCCATTTATTTATTTACATATCTGGTTATCCATCCCCAGAAAGCAGTACTTTTCGCGGGAATTTGTAATTGCGCGCCCATTTTGTAACCACAAACAGCATCAAAAGAAAAAAGAAACTTCCCGCAGTTCCGAAAAAGGCGGTGACCCTGCTTATCTGACCCTAGAGATGCAGTGGAAAACCTGTTTTTTATTTTCCCTACTCTGCCGGGGAGTTCGGGGGATGCACACGTTGTTGTAAAGTGCAGTTTACAGGTTAGCTTCGCGACGCCAATGCTTTGCTTCATATTTTACTGAGCATATGTTTTAAATTTGTTTAATTGCTATAATCTTCGAATGCAATGTCTCTTTGTTTCAGTATTCAAATGAAAGAAATATTAAAATGTGATGCAAAATTGCTTTTCTTGTAAAAATAAATAAGATTATTAGTCTCACTTGCAACATAGTAGAAATTTACAGTGATTTTATGACTGACACCGCAGAATCGGGAATGTTTTCATTTTTTTGGGAAGATATTTGTTTCATTAGAAAGAATTTAACATTATATTTTTATTGAACCAAGCTATTATTTTTCGGTAAATATAAATAGGGGTGTGATAATTGTGTTCATAACTTTTATAATCAGAGTTCTATAACAAAAATATTTCTTGATTGATTTCCTAAGTCATTGCTTCGGATATTTCACTTGTTTACTTTTTTAGATGTGTATTTAATAATAACGAAAACATATATATATATATATATATATATATATATATATATATATATTTTGACTTGGAATGAATCATCAACATTTAGACTTAGCTTTGTCTATTTTTTTTCTATTAAGCGCTTGAAAGTTTATTACTCC
>JAPDSC010149604.1:0-11097 GCA_026290005.1 Latrodectus geometricus
TTACGGACCTAGAGTCGTGCTGAGCGAAGACCAATTCATTTCAACCATGGACAAAACTTGTCCTACAACTGCGAATTTGGAATATTAGAATTGAAGAAAGCTTTACAGCAGGCCAATAATACCAGCCCAGGACCTGATGGAATTAGCTATCTTATGCTTCAACTTTTAAGTCCAGATTCCCTATCGAACTTATTGCTTTTGTTCAATAGGATCTGGACTAAAAATGAATTTCCATCTCTTTGGAATGAAGCAATAGTAATTCCGGTTCTGAAGCCTGGTAAGGATTCCTCAGAACCATCAAATTACCGACCTATAGCTCTGACGAGTAGCCTTTGTAAGACTCTCGGACGTATGGTCAACGCCCGTCTCGTATATGTCTTAGAAGAAAATAAATGCATACATGTCAATCAGAGTGGATTCCGTAAAGGTAGTTCCACTCTCGATAACATAACTTATTTGGAAACCCAAATGCGCAACGCTTTTGTGCGGAGAAACCATCTGGTTTCCATCTTCTTCGACATCGAGAAGGCATACGACCGTACCTGGCGATACGGTATTCTTCGTAAATTATATGATTTTGGTTTTCGGGGTAATCTCCCGATATTCCTTCAGAATATCCTACGCTCCCGTAATTTTAAAGTTCGTATTGGAGGCTCTACATCCAATACTTTTATTCAAGTCGAGGGTGTACCCCAAGGCTCTATTTTAGGTGTCACTATTTTTAATTTATATATTACTCACATCCTTCCTCTTTTATCACCTTCTGTTTATGGCACAATGTATGTAGATGACCTGCAAATATCTTTCCAAGGATCAAACATGCGATTAATTGAGAGACAATTACAAACATCTGTTAATAAAATAGCTGCATGGTGTGCAGAGAATGGCTTCAAACTTTCTCCTAGTAAGAGCTGCTGTGTCCACTTTTGCAAGAAGACCAGTCTTCACAGCGATCCTGTTATTCATCTGAACAACACTACAATACCCGTGGTCAACGAGATTAAATTTCTTGGTGTGACATTCGACCGAAAGTTGACCTTTCTTCCGCATGTTTTATATTTGCGGAAGAAGTGCGAGCGATCGCTTAATATCCTCAAGGTATTATCCAATACTTCTTGGGGTGCTGATCGCTTGTCACTACTTCGAGTCTATCAAGCACTAATTTTATCTCGTATTGACTACGGATGTGTTGTGTTTGGATCTGCTAGGTCTTCTGTCTTACGCAGACTGGACACTGTGCATCACTCTGCTTTGAGAATTTGTTCAGGCGCATTTCGCACAACCCCCGTCCAGAGTCTTTATGCGATTTGTCAGCAATTGCCTTTAGATCTGAGACGAATGCAGCTGTCTCTCAATTACTACGCTAAAGTTATGTCTAACATTCACCATCCTTTACGATCCTTGGTATATACTCCTGCCTTAAAGAGATTATATGATGCTCGACCATATAGTATCCAACCCTTTCTCAGTCGAACTAAATCTCAACTGTATTTAACAGACCTGCATGATGTCCGTTTTATTAAAACGGACTTACATTCACATCCACCCTGGTATGATCCACAGATTAACATTATTAATCCATTCGCTCAGTTTAGAAAATCGGACACAACCTCAACTATTTTTCAACTGCTTTTTCTATCACATCGCTGTCAGTATTCATCATACAAGCCTGTATTCACGGATGGTTCCAAAACAGTAGGACATGTTGGCTGTGGCATATTCTATGCTAATGCCAGTTATGGTTACAGCCTTCATACGTCCTGCTCCATCTTTACAGCTGAAGCTACCGCTATTTTTCAAGCTCTTCAGCTAGTGAATACAGAGCAATTTAATAAAATCAGCGTGTATACTGGCAGTTTGAGTGTATTAGAAGCGTTGAAAAATTCCAATTATTGTCATCCTGTTGTGTCCAAGATTTTCTGAGCATTGGATTCCCTTGCTGGCAAGGGATATGACATCATTTTCTGTTGGGTCCCAGGTCATGTAGGTCTAGAGGGAAATGAAAAGGCTGATGCAGCTGCTAAAGCTGCATCGTTCGTACTTCATTCATCTGTCCCTCTTTTCGACGTGAGAAGGGTTGTAAAAAGATTTGTTAATTCTCTTTGGCAGGAGTCATGGAGTATGCAGGTTGGAAACAAACTGCATGCCATCTTTCCATACCTCATTCCATCATCAATTTTACCGTTACGAAGAGCAGATGTCAGATTGACTCGCCTTCGTATCGGACACACACGTTTCACACACAGACATTTGTTTCTAAATGAATTAAATCCTTGGTGTGAAACGTGTGATGTACCATATACTGTCTCTCATATTTTAACTATTACCATTTTAAATATTTTGCCACTGACCTTTTAACCATGTATGATTTAGTGGGGGAGCCTCCCCACCGAAACCTTTTTTCCTTTTTAAGGGAAATTGGTTTCCTTAATTTTATTTAAATTTTATGAATTTTGTTTTACTTTGATATACTTATTTCGATTTTAAAACTATTATATACAATAATTTTTGTGTTTTAAATTTTTAATATTGCGTTTGGGTTTTGCCTAAAATCTGTCAATTTTCTTTAAAACTCAATTTTTGGCGCAGCTTGTCCTCTTTGGACCTTGCGCCACAAAACCCAACCAAACAAACAAACAAACAATTTACCTAGTGAAAGGTAAATTTGCCTTTATAAGTGATATAAATTTCTCTTATTGCTTCCAATGTGTCAATAAGTAAGTACCGTCCAGACAGGGCCACCAGGACAGATCTGGAATCTGTGTGTATGTGACACGACTGTATGTCCGTATCTTGGACATGCTTCATTGTGTATAGAATCGCTTTTGCTTCAGCCTCAAAGACCGAGGCTAGATCGTTGAGTCTTAGTTGTATGGTCTTAATTAAGGTGCTCTCATGGAATATTAATGATGCGCATCCTGTTCTGTTGTCTATATTCGACCCGTCCGTATAAGCATAGTACTCCCTATGATTCTGCTCAAATGACCACTCTATCCCAGGATGTTGCCAGGGTGGGGTCTCTTTTTGACAGAAAATCCATGCATTGCTTGGGCTCCAGATCATGTTGTCAATTTTGACTGACATGCCATGTCTCCATAGTTCAAATCTTCTCTGGAAGACTTGCGCTTTCAGATAGATTGGCGGGCAACCCGCTAGTACTGTAAGTGCTTCGTTTGAGGTTGTTCTGTACGCTTTTGTGACCTTTAAGAGGGCTATGCGTTGGATTTGTTGCAGTTTGATTCTCTGTTTGACGGTGTTATTGAACCAGACTTGACTACCGTACAGAATAGTACTTTCCACGACGCTGATGTAAATAGTCTTTTATATATGTGGCTTAAGGCCCCATGTTTTCCTAGAGATTCTAGCCAGTTTATTTTGAAGAGAATCTACTTTTCCTTTACTTCGTTGAGATGACTCATCCATGTCAGTATTGGGTCCATTATAATTCCCAGATATTTTAATTCGCTAGAATATTTCAATCGGACTCCACTAATTAAGATTCCAGGTCTTCTGGAGATATCTTTTTGTGATACGAATATGGTATATTCGCATTGGTGGATACTCAGTTTTAATCAAAATCCCTAGTCCAATTCTGGACCAACTGAAGCGGCCTACATGCTAGTTTAGTGAACTTGAAGTAGGACTTGCTTGAAATGAGTATTGCTTCATCGTCGGCAAAGGCCTGGCAATGAGTCTGAGGACCAAAGTCCTTATTTAAGAGCTCATTAGCTATTATTAGCCAAAGAAATGGCCCTAGGCTGGAGCTCTGTGGTACTCCTATATCGTATTGTTTCATGTTATGTTCTGCATCCAGATATGTTTTTCCCGAAAGGAAAGATCTTACCATCCAATAAATGTTTCTAGGGATTCCTGCTCTACCTAATATTTCCATTATATCATTCCATCGAGCACTGTTAAATGCGTTGGCTATGTCTAAGGAGATGAGACAAGAAAACACTTTCTGTCGGTTGTTGTCTCGAATTCTCGCTGTCAGCTCGCGTAGTGCATCGTTAGTGCTTTTACCTCTCGTAAATCCAAACTGATTTTTATTAAGTAAAGTTGTGACTATTGTAGTAGTACTGGAGTCTTCGCATTATAAGCTTATCAAGCAGCTTTCCCCAAACAGGTAGTGGGCAAATTGGTCGATATGAGCTTCTCAAAGTTTTGTCCTTGCCCTCTTTCAGTATTAGGACGACTTTTGCTGTTTTCCATGTCCTCGGGAATCTACCCTTTTCGAGACAAACATTGAGTACTCCAGTGAACCAATTTTTATTGGTGTTAAAAAGCTCCATATAAACATCCAAACAGATCCCGTTATAGCCAGGTGCCTTGTTTGGGTCCATGTCCAATAATGCTTCCTCTGTTTCTCTAATGCTAAATTCCGGTTGGTCAGGATTTAAGTAGTCCTCTTCGACATCAATTGCCGTTGCTCTCGTGAGAGGAAAATGATGTTTCAAAATTGCATTAATTGATTCCGTCCTATCTGTTGCATATTCACCGTCATCTAGCTGAATCAGTTCAGCTATCATTCGTCTGGAAAGACTGCCTCTTACAATTTTATAGTGACTACCAAACGCGTTAGCGTTGGTGACACTCACTAAATACTCTCTAAAGGCTTTCTGTTTTGCTTCTAGTACCATCTTACGGTAACTGGATGAGGCTTGCTTGTATAGTCTCTTCCTAGTTTTCCTTTGTTCCAAATCTGTTTCTTTTTGAAATCTTCTCCGAAGAGCCCTAACTCTACTTCTTTCCGAAGTAAGTTCTTTATTCCACCAATTGTTGGTGCTTTGATTGATTTTTCTTTTTCTCTTATGTTGCCTACAGAGCTCCAGCAAACCGCCTTCAATGCCTTCAATGGCTTGGTCAATGTCATCAAGCCCACTGAGTGGATATTCTTCCACTATGAAGGACAATTTGGTTTTAAATATCTCCCATTCAAGATTTTGGGAGTTCCATCTCCAATTAAACTTCCTGTCCACTTCCTTTGTTCCAAGTGAGAACGTCATCAAGTTGTGGTCACTGCCAGTATGGTGGTCATGAATTTTCCAGTCGAGAACTGGTTTTTGAAGATTTTTGGTCAAAAATAGGTCTATCCAACTCTCACCCATGGTACTTGAGAAAGTTGGTGGGCTATCTGGTTCGTTCTCTATCATCAGATCATGTCTCGCAGCGAAATCCAGGAGCTGTTGTCCCCTTTGGTCCGTATTACGCGGACTCCATACAGAGGACTTTGCGTTGAAATCGCCGAGGATAATCCACTTGCTTTGATCATGTTTGGAAATCATTGCCTCAAGGGAAGCCAATGAGTCAGAGAGTTGTTTAGAGGGTGGGCAATAGACAGAGCAGAAGAAGACTTTCTCCATATCAAGCTCTGTGCTCACAATGACTATCTCATTGTCTGATAATACTGGGCTCAAAGCCAGGCTATTTTTAGCAATGATTGCCGCCTTTAGGTCTAGAGAGGCGACTATCGTATAGCCTATTGGAAATCCTGTGATTGCATTTTGGAAGATATAAGGATCGTTAATTGATGCTATATCGATATTGAATTTCATAATGTCTTCAGAATGTAGAAGATTCGCCGCTCTGCAATGGTGGAGGTTTATATGCGAACACTTTAATTGTTTAAGTGAAGACTTAAATTCCATAATCAATTCTAGTTATTAGATTGTCAAGCTCCTTTTCATAAGTATAACATTTCTTGTCTCTAGCATCATGGTTAGTATTGACCTTCCGTTTACTCTTTTTGTTATAAATTTCACAATTGCAACACTTTAGTTCGTTCTCACAACTTCTACTGACATGATTTCCCCCACATCTGCTGCAAGTTTCCTCTCCTCTGCAGTCTCTTGCTATGTGCCCGAATTTTAGGCATTTGAAGCACTGAGTTACCTTTAAATATTCACGGAATCGGACGCTTGTCCAACCTACATAGAATCTCTTGCGGTTTTGAAGGCATTTAAATCCTTCTCCGTTAATCGTTAAGACCCAGTTATTGCCATACCTGCCTTTATAATTGAATACAACGTCTAATTCTACTTGGTTATCTAATTGATTTTGTGTTTTAATTTTCTCTGCTATTTCTTCACCTGAAATCTCGCTATCCACATCAAAGAGAACAATGCGTGGCTTGCGCCTCTCAGGCTTTCTCGCCAAGATTGTTTCTCTGATTGGATTATCTTGATTAACCTCTTTTATAATTTTTTCTATATCTTCAGGGCTTTGTGTTTCTATTAGAACACCCCCTTTTTTGACCGGTCTCAATCTGGTAATGCTCAGCCCTAACTTTGTAGGGTTCAAAGTTTTCTTAATAATTTCTTTGTCTCCTCTGAGGATTGTTTTTGTGCGGGTAGACCACCACGACATTATTCCTTCTTTGGCGTGACCTCTCCCTCCTGCTTCTAGATCCGCTCGTCTCTTTGGTTTTGTCTTTATAGGCTGTTGCCTCTTAATTCCTTTTCCAGCCATTGCTGCATATGAAGCAAATTGGGGAGCCATGTGGGCCTTGGCCCTGAGTTCTCCTTCCAATTGTGCGTTTCTTTCTACTTGCCCCAAGGCAATTTGCAGAATCTCACTAATTCCGCTCCTTATTCTCTGCTGTGCAGCATTGCTAAGTTTACTATTAGCAAGAGCCACAACCATTTCGTGTTCAAGCTCTAAGAGCCTCATAGTACCAGATTTCTTATCCTTTTTGTTAATTTAATTAGCGCGATCCTTTGAATTTGTTGGAGTTTGAGATTCATTTTGACCGTGTCCTGATACCAAATTTGGCATCCATACAGGATTATGCTTTCTGTGACTTGTGTGTAGATGAGTTTGATGATTGGTGGTCGAAGTCCCCAAGTGACTCTTGCAATCCTGGCAAGCTTGTTTTGAATTTTCCCTATTTATTTTTGATTATGTTGAGATGATTAATCCAGTTTAGTTTTGTGTCAAAGTGGAGCCCAAGATATTTAATCTCGTGTGTATATTCTATTCTTCGCCCATTGATTTGAATAGGGGGTCTTCTGGTTATCTCTTTGTTTGGCGTGAATATTGTGTATCTGCACTTATTTATACTGAGTGTTAGTCCTCGTTTCCTCGTCCAATCTGTAACCAGTTTAAGTGGCTGCTTTGCCATTTCTGTGAAGTTAAAGTAGGATTTAGCTGTCAGTAAAATTGCCACATCATCAGCGAACGCCTGACAGTGAATTCCCTGTCCAAAGTCCCTATTTAGCATCTCATTTATAAGCACCATCCATAGGAACGGGCCTAGACTGGAATCTTGTGGTACTCCTATAGTGTATGGGCACCATTGGTTTTTCTAATTAAGATAGTGTCGCTGCTTCAGAAAGGACTTAATCACTTCAAATATATTTTGCGGTGTGTTGTGCTTGTCCAATATTTCAATTAAGTCTTGCCAACGGGCGCTATTGAACGCATTTTTGATGTCAAGAGAGATTAAACATGTATACAATTTGTTAGATTTGTTTTCCGAAATATTCTTAATAATTTCATGTAGTGCATCATTTGTTGATCTGCCTTTCCTGAATCCATACTGGTTGTTGCTTAATATATTGTTCAATTGGTAGTGATATTGCAGTCGTCTCATGATTAACTTATCTAGTATCTTTCCCCAGACTGGGAGAAAACAGATGGGTCTATAAGACTCTTTAAGTGATAAATCTTTCATTTCTTTTGGGATTAAAACAATCTTTGCGACTTTCCAAATCTTTGGGAACGTTTTAAATTTTAAGCATTTGTTTAGAATGTCGGTAAACCAAATTTTATTGATTTTGAAAATGGTCTGGTAAACTTCTAGACAAATGTTATTGTACCCTGGGGCTTTGTTTCCATCCATGCTTCCAATGGCCTCCTCTATTTCGCCTATGGTGAATTCAGGATCATCCCTTGAGTTAGAGGTGATGTCTGGCGTGTAACTGTTGTCCGTATTTGGGAAGTGATGTCGAAGTATTTCGTCTGTGGCTTTTTGTATTGTAGTAGTGTATTTGTCTGCGTCAATTTTGATTTCATGTGTTAATATATTGCTGCTGGTGTTCTCCTTTATGAGTTTGAAGTGCCCGCCAAAGGCATTAGCGGTGGTCACCGTGCTAAGGTATTGTCTGAATGCATCCTTTTTTGTTTGTAAGATGTGCTTCCTGTATTTCACTGCCGAAATTTTGAATTTTGTCTTTTTCTGTTTTCTGATTTCTGGGTCCTCTTCCTTTTGATATTTTCTACGCAACGCTCTAACTAAACTGCGTTTAGTGGTAAGCTGTGGGGTCCACCAGTAATTTGTGTTTCTTTTGTTAATCTGTTTCCTATGTTTTTTCCATAAATTTAAAATACTGTGTTCAATTTCAGAAACTTTATCTTCAAAGTTATTAATGTTAATGTTGTTGAATTGTTCCGGTATAATTGCAAGGACCTTAGCGAATTCAGACCAGTTTAGATTTCTCTGATTCCATCTTAAGTTAGTGCTGGTTATATGCCTTTTGAGATTAAGGTTGCAAGTCATGAGATTGTGGTCAGAGGCTGTGTAGTTGTCGCTAATGTTCCAGTTGCTGATTTCATTATGATTAAGGTTAAGTGTTAGTAATAAGTCTATCCAACTTTCTCCTATTGTGCTGTCAAATGTGGGTTTGCTATTCGGGTTATTTTCAATTACCAAGTTATGCTTGGACACAAAGTCCAAAAGTGTTTCACCTCTATGGTCTGTTCTTCGTGGTCCCCAGGCTGTAGATTTAGCATTAAAGTCTCCAAATATTAACCATTTCTTCGTGTTATGTGTAATTAAATGTGGTTCTAATGTATCCAAGGAATCTTGTAGTCTGGTTGATGGTGGGCTGTAAAGTGTAGCGAAGTTGTAGCTTATCTTGTTTAAGTTAACTTGTGTAATGACTACCTCAGGCGAGTAGTGAATGATATTAGTTTATAGTTCTCGACTAATAAGTAGTGCTGCTTTAGATTCTTTTCTGGCTATTATGAGAAAGTTTTTAGGCATTCCAATAATTTCTTTATTGAGTTTGAATGGGTCGTTAATTGAGATTATTTTTAAGTCCATAGTTTTGATGTCCTCAGTTAATTGAAAATTAGCTGCTCGACAGTGGTTTAAGTTTAAGTGGGGGCATTTTAAAATAACATGTGAGTTGTTAATATCCATAGTTAGTTCTGTTTATTAGTTTATTAATTTCTCTTTTATAGATAGGACAATCTCTGCTTTTCGCTTCATGCTCAGTATTGAACTTAGTTTTATATCTCGAGTTTGATTCATAGCAGTTACTACATTTAGTTGTTTTGTCACACTTGTTATTTATGTGATTTTCGCTGCAATGGTTACACACTTCCTGAGTTTTGCAGTCTTTGGCTTGATGCCCAAATCTGAGACATTTGAAGCACTGGGTTACCCTGAGGTATTCCCGGTACCTTATGCTATTCCAGCCTATATAAATTTTTCGTTTATTCAGTATCGTATTTAAAGTGTCACTGTCTACGCTTATGATCCAATTAATTCCAAATCTGGAGTTACAATGATGTACTGGCGCGATTTTCGCATCCTCACTGATATCATTTTGCTTGATTAGTTTTTCTATCAATTCTTCTTTTCCTATTTCTTTATCAATGCCATAGAGAATAATTCTCGGGTCTCGTTTTTCTGGGATTTGAGTCTTAAGGACTCCTTTTAAAAGGTCATTGTCTTTAAACTCCTTAATGAACTTATCTAACTCTTCAGCTGTTTTTGTTTCGACTAGTACTCCACCTTTCCTGATCTTTTTGACTTTAGTGACATTTAGTCCTAATTTAGCCGGATTGATGGCTTTTTGCATCTGTTGTTTTGTCTGCTCTGAGGTCTGTTCCTTGTTAGGATAAACAGTAACTATATTTTGGGCTCTGTTTCTTGATCTCTCACGTCGAGATCTTATGCTACTTTTACCTCTCATTTTCTGTTTAACCTCTTGTGTTGCAGCTTCTGCATAGGTTCTGGTCTTAGCCTGTGGAGGTTGGGCTTGTAGAGCCTTAAGTGCACCTTCCAAGTGTGCGTTTTTCTCTGCCATAGACATGGCAATCTTGAGAATGCTCGATACTCCTGTCCTGATTCTGGAAGCAGCCGTGCTGCTTATTTTACTACTAGCAATGGCTATCTGGACCTCGTTTTCTATGTCTAACAGTCTATGTAGTTCCGAACTACCTCTATCCTATCCTCAGAAGTAGAGGCTTCGCAATTGTAGACCTCTCCCTCTCCAACATTTACTTCCTCACTAACCGTTGCCATTTCGTCAAGCTAAAAAGCAGTGTCTGCTTGACTAGTCCCCTCGCCACCGTTAGCCATCCGAAGACGTTTCCGGGAGTCACCACGTGGAGGTGGTGGTCGAGTGGTTCAGAAATCAATTGAACTTGTGCACAATTAAGGCTCAAGAGTGCGCTTTAACTTCTCGGATAGACTCTGGGCCGTTGTCCGAGAACGTTAATCACACAAATTACCAATGATCTCTTGTGGGACTGACTCCCTCCCGAAGAGGGTAACATCCAGCAAACACGAACCACCCGAAGGTATGCGGTGGAGGAACGTCGTTGCGAAATCCAGTCATGAGAGGAGGCACGAATTGGAACAGTTGGTCGCTAGGTCCAAAAGGACAAATAAGGAGCTCATCAGAGAAAGGGGGCTAGAACAGTGACGTCCATTGTGATTCGGACTGACTGGAAGATTTGTGGGGCCAACAGGCCTTTATTAACAAACTAGAAAAAACAAGAAATGAATGAGAAAACAAAATATGTACAAAATATACAGAGTAATAACAGGCAAACGGTTACATATGTTGTTGCATATCTTGAATCAGGATCTCCTTTAGTCCGGCTTTGAATCTGGCATCTCTAATAAGCAGATGGATCAAGTCGGGATTGTGGTTCTTGGGAAAGTAACGGTCTCTTATTTCTTTATATTTGGTGCAGAAGAACACCGTATGTTCAGAACTTTGTACCTCTCCGTCATGGGGGTATGCATCCGAATCTCCATGAAATCTTTTCCTGTAGGTTCCGAAAGAACCATGGCCTGTGATCAGCTGGTTAACGAAGAAGTCTGCCAAAAGTCTTGTGACCGAAACGTTCGGGAACAGGTTG
>JAPDSC010149606.1:0-28373 GCA_026290005.1 Latrodectus geometricus
CATTGCTTTAGATTCTGCGGGCTATAAATGATTGTTATAAACCCATAGATTTACATCCTGCGGGCTATATATGATTGTTATCAGCCCATAGATATAGATCCTGGTTGCTGTATATGGTTGTTATCAGCCCATATTCATTTGATAATCATGAAGTCACAATTATTCCAAAAACAATATTAAAAATTATAAACAGCAATATTGCTCGAAAATAATGATGCAAAGAAAATTTGTAAATGTAATAATATATCTCGGCTAGTACTTACTGTAAATGTGATTACCAGTGTACTGTGTATTTACCATGATTGGTTATAGCAGTTATATTAATGCTAATGGGTGGAAGTCATTGTAATTTAAAAGTAAAGTTTAAGATCCCCAATACTTGATCTATATCTCCCAGGGGATACTTGGAAGCACAATCGCAATTACGACATTATTTAACGAAATACTTGAGCATCTACATCATGATTCGATAGATCAAATCAGTCACATTTTGGTTGGGCTGGTATTTGAACCCACTACTTTACGGTATTGATAATGATGCCCTACAACACAGTGGGTTTTGCTAATTGGCTTGCTTTACACTGGTGAGAGAAAAGTTGGAAATTGTGAGAAGAAAGTTTTAATGGTTCTAACTTTCAGGCGTTGAGTTCTAAGTTTCAGGTTGTAATGAGGCCATTTACTTATGCAGAAATTCTAAAGGCTAGTCATGAGTTCATAAATGTGTGTTTGTCTAAATATATATTATTAATAGAACACGTAAATGGGAAGACTGACTTATATAGATGCTTTCTAATATAAGTTTGCTTACAAATAATTATTTAAAAAAAAAAAAAACGATTTTATTGTTTGCATTTAAAATTTAATTCATTATAACTTGAAATATTAAATATGTACATAATACTTAAACAAATATCAAAATATATTTTAATTTATATAAGTAATAATGACTTATATAGGTTTAAAAAATCATTATTTGTAATAACTTCATCATTCTAGCTAGTTACTACTTATATTTATATAATCAAAGTTGCTGATATAAAATTTTTCCAGTTTTATAACAATAAACTCTAATGCCACTTTACTAATGTTTAATAATTGAAAATATTCCATGTTATTTATACAGTTTTATTTAAAAAAAATATGGGAATATGTGAAAATTCTTTCAATTTTTTTATAAATAAAATTTCAATTCAAATTTTAGTTATATTCGTTACTTTACAGTAATGAATATAACTAATTACTATAAATCTGTGCATATGCCATACATTCCGAAATTTTCGTAATTTTTTGCCTATTAATATATGTAAAAAAATCAAGCAGAATCATTGTTTGTACCATAATAATCTTAATTTAACTTAGTTATTTAGATAACATATTATCCATATGTTATGTAAATGATTATTTCTATTACATAGAATGTTTAATGTATAACTCCAAATTTTAATATTTAAAGCCAAATTAACAAGAATTTATATTGTTAAAGGATTAGATTAAAATTTTAAATAGTAAATATTAAAATGCTTTACTAAAAATCATTATTTTTAGAAACGTTAACTCATCTTTAAAAATTAAATTGTTCTTTATTTAAACAAAAGCCTTAACATTTTATTACATAAAATTATTATGAGTACATTTTATTCAGTATCTTGTAATCCAGATGCACATTAAACAGCATGTATTAGCACTGAAAATATTTCCGTAAACAATACTTGTTTCTCTAAAAATAAAAAAAAGAGAAAAACAAATGAACGTAATTCGAATAATGATTTAAAGAATTGCCAAATTTTGTTTTTCATTCTATTATTTGTCCTTAAATTATGGTTTTCACTTGTTTTATTGGAGAGAGAGGCCTCATTTGCATGAAAAAAAATTGTATTTATAAAGCCTCCAGCTTTGTTTTATTTGTTTTGCAAATTGTTGACTGAAACGATGAATTCGAAACATTAATCTCTCTCTCAGCTTAAGTTTTCGAAATTTGCTTTTGTTTTTAAGATTCAAACCGTGGAGCTTTTTGCCCTGCTTATATAACTGGTATTGATTTACTTTTTTTTTTTTCTTACATCCGGAATTTTTATCGTCTGCGCCATTTTTTTCCCCTTTCTCGGACACTAAATTGAATTTCGTGAAAAGAAGTGAAGAGGTGGTGGGAAGGGTATAGGAAATGATAAGATCATTTCTCAGAATATGGAAATGAACATTGGCTAAGAATCAAGAAGTCGTTGAAGGTAGGCTATTTTCTATTTTAAATCTTAGCAGAGAGGTGTTATCAATATATGTTGGATAAGGAAAGTATTTGAAATTTAAATTATTCTTTTTTTTTTCAGTTACTAATGATGGAATAAATCATTATTAAAACTAAAATATGTATAATATGCGTAGTAAATTTTTTAATGCATTTCTATTTTAAGAATGCTTTTAACCTAATTTTATATATGCCTTAAAAAACGGAAATCATGCAGAAAAAAGTTATGTTAGTTTTTTGTGCAAAGCATTATATTTAAAGGTGATCGTATACGTCACCAAATATTTTGTAAAAATATTCGAATTCGGCAATTGTATCGTATTGGATTTGAATTTTTGGCACATTGCCAATTTTTGAAATAATTAAATATATCAAATGATTTGGAATGGTAAGCTATAGTGACTTATTGTATTTTCATAATTAGTAGTATGTAATGTAGTTAATTATTGAATGGTCGACAGTCTAACCTTAGTAAATCATTTTAATAGCCATCATAGTCATAGCAAGGGAAGGAACTAGGGAAATTCGCAAGCACCCACCCTGACAGATAACATCTATTTCAAGTTGTTAAGTGACTAAGACCGAACCGTGGATATTTCACTCAGAACAGTGCTATATACCAGGTCACGGCTATACTATACTACTAACTTGTATAACATTAGACATCTTACAGATAGTTTTTTATTCGGACATAAAAACATTATAAACATAAGTAAACCGGCTCCTGGATTTCCATGTTTTTGTATCATATGAAGTCTCCGAGTTCGATTCAAGACATTGTTTATCAATAGGAAATAAATATTAAGATATTGTTTTTTGCATTAAATTTATATTTCTACAATTTCTTAGAGATTTGACATATATATTTCATAATGATATATGAATACAATTTACAAATATTTATTTGTATAAAATAAATATTAAATAGTTATTTTTTCCTTATTTTTTGCTGAGCCCTGCACCTTTCACTATTTTTGAAAGACATTGAAATATTTCTATAGTTTGGAAATTAAAGTTTAATTAGTTTAATTTAATTTATTAAGGAAATTAAAGTTTTAATTAGTTGATTTAAAATCAAGTCATTTAAATTTATCTTCATATCTTAGCTTAAGATTCTAATTCCTATACATGTTAAATTTATCATTCCTCTTATACAGTAAGTAGGAGCTTTGTTTAATTGACTTTTCTGTTAAATACTACAAAAGAAAGTAAACTACAATTAGTACAAAATACATTATGAAAATAATTTATAACCGATAGTATATATATTGTTAATGCAGACTATAAAATGGTAAACATTTCTAACACCAAATAAGACGAAAAAGGCTTACCAGCAAAAATGCATTTACAATTCAGCAGCATATTATACACTATATCAAGGAATATAACATTGTTTAAAAAAATTATAACTAAGTTGAATTCAACACATTGTGTATGTTAAATGAAATTTTTGAATTTACGAAGAAAGTAGACTCAAATTAAAACCGAAATTTCTAGAACAAGAATCAATTCACATTCCTTTGCATCTAAGTGACAAAGCGCGATAACGCTTTCCGATATCACACGCAAAATGTTTTGTTAAATCTGGTGGATAGCAACATTGGGTTTTGTGTTCTGATTGTTGCCAAAGGAGAGAAAATTTACACGAAAAATATTCAGAATTTGCAACAAAAGATACTTGTAGGTGCATCTTCTGCAATTTCCGATAATTATATATTCCATGCGGTAAGAGCTTTTCTTAATAAGCACGAATATTCTTTCCTTCGTATCATCGATTTTCGATTACGATATTTTAAAATTCTTTGGAATCTTTCCGACTTTCTCACGGAGAAAATAAGTTCATGGTATTCGAAAAGCGGACTAAATGACTTTGAAATCGTTTGCTCGGAAATCGAAAAAGGAATTCTGGAATGTGGTTTGAATGAGTACACAATGAACAGAAACCTTAGAATCGATCAAATTTCTTTATTTATAAATGGAAATATTTCAGCGTTAAAACGAAGTATGTGAAAAGCATAAAAGTGCTGTGAAGAAATACATATTCTTAATTTTGTGACAGAATATTTTGGAGAATGAAGTGGCAACGCGACTTGAACTAAAATTAATTATGTTTGTAAATTGTGTTATATTCTATAGGTATGAAAGGAAATTTTAATGTTTACACAATATTTAATGTAATAAATGTCTCTCCAAGATTATTGTATCGTTAACTGACGGAAATTAATATATTTTAAAAATATTGTTTTTATTTATTATATTTTATTTTTATAATTCAAATATTTAAGCTTATAATTCAAAATATAATAAAAAAATTAATATGTATATATTTTATTGGAAAAGTATATATATATATATATATATATATATATATATATATATATATAAGGATATTTTTTTGTCGAGTCAAGTGAGGCTAGTAATATGGGGTGTGCTGCTCCACTTTTTCAATTGAACCATAATTTTATGTGGAGTCCGACTTCCTCAATACACACGTGCAATAGTTATCCATTTATAGGGTAGGCAACCATTCATACAAGGAAAGGATAAAGACAGGAAAGAAAAAGTACACCGATACCCGAACCGGGATTCGAACCCAGGACTTTCTTATCCACAATTAGTCACGCTGACCACTAGAGAGGGTGGGAGGCCAATAAAAATATTTAAATGAGTTAGATGAAAAAAAAAAAAAAAGATTTTTCACCATACCAATAATAGTATGTTGAATATTGCATTAGAAAGATTAAGTAATTATTTAAATTAATTGGACGTAATACTATGCAAAGAATACGTTAGGTCCATCAGGAAGAATGACTATTATGATGATTTTATTATCATACGACATTCATTAGAGCAGATATAAGCTACTGCATTAATGCATTAAATACAATTACAACAACATAAAATCATTTACAAAAGTCTATGAAATCGTATATAACAGTAAATATAATTTATTAATTTTAAATTGCTTTACTAGTGAGAAATACTTATATAACACCTGTGATATTTATTAATTAATAATAACAATAAATGATAATTTTTATAATGAATTAATATGCTCTTGAATGAATTTATAACAAATGTGTGTGATGAGTTGAAAACGAAATACTTTGAGTAATTAAATGAAATTTCAAATATTTTTTAATTAATTTAGTCAATGTTATTTACATGAATGAATTAATAAACTAAGCTCGATAAGAATTTTAACTATACGGTAACATTGAAAAAAAGAATAAAGGAGCAAAATTTAAAAGTACTGAAACGTCTTAACAGGAAGCCCATTGAGGTTCGGTTCTTGAGCAACTCAACCTTTCATCCCTTCAAGTAAGTCGATAAATCTCCAGTACCGAGCTTGCTTTGAAATGAAGCATTTGGTGTTTCCAAGTTAGGCTGGCCACCTAACCGAGACATCACAGGGCCTTCAATCAAGAAAACAGATTTGGGCACTGAGGCCACAAGGGCTGTCGTGAGACTGTTTTTGGAATTTTAAAACTTAGTAAAAGAGAATAGATAAAAAGTAAGACGTTGATCTTTGATTAAATGATTTAGTCATGATTTTAAATTACGAGTTTACCTTTTAAAATATTCCATGATTGTTTTATTCATATTTTGAGGAAATTGAATTTTCTTCTGAATATTCACATATTTTAATAAACTAATCCAGATTCATAAAAGATTACTATAACTACACAAATTATTATTGGAAAAATATGACTAAATATTCTTAAAAACATATTCTTAAATAAAAATTAATCATTTCAAAATATAAAAAAATTAGAACTCGAAATGTCTTATTTTAAGAAAATATTGATATAAACTAATTAATATAAAATAAATATCTGATATGAAGGATATTAAATAACAGTACTTTAAAAATTAACATTCAAACCAAAAATTTATATAAATATCTAAATATTTGATTCAATACTTAAATAATTAACGATTATTAATAAATACATGACTATTAAATACCTAATTTTTTTATCTACTAATGTGCATATTTAATAAATTTTTAACTGTGACTTTTTTATTTAAAATAAAAAAACACATTTTTATAATCATTAAACTAATCATTCTAATATATATAATTTGGTGCCATATTCTTAACATTTTACTTACACATTAGCAAAGAATTTAGTTTGTTTTAGAAATTTATCATTAATACATTTTCAAGTGATTTAAATTTTAATTACAAAAACTCTAATAATTAAAGTATCACTGATATTTAAATTATGCGTATATTTTAAAAAATGCATAAAAGCTTGTGAAGATGAAGATATTAATATAAGTAAGCATTTGCACAAGTTCTTTAAAACTCTAAAAATCTGAAAATATTATTTAAATCAAAATTTAAAATGTATTTTTTAATCAATAAAAATTAACTCCTTCTGAAAAAAACAATGCAAATGTGTGTTAGTCTACGTTATATTATCAACTTCTTAAATCTCCATATTTAAACATGTTTAAAGAAGGTCAAAGTTACAGTTAACTGTTATCTCCTGCACCAGAATAACTAATAATCAGGCAATTAATAAGAATGTACCGGCCCGAAGAAAGACTAAGGACTACTTAACTGTCATTTTATTTCCGAAACTTGTAACCGCATCTGCAAACGCAATCTCACCATTTCCCTGCAGACAACGCCCTGAGTTAAGAGCTTTTAGTTATAATTTACCTCAAGAATTATACATCTGTGATTAATGCGACGAACGGTTGGCGCGAAAGATATGCCCGTTACACTTCTCTTTTGACGATGATAAAAGATCCACTCCCTAAATAGTTCTCTCATGGATGTACTCCACCAATGAGAACCCTCCCTCGGATGGATGAAGTGCGCTTGCTAAAGAATTCAACTGCATTTGTATGTTTAAAAGGAGTCAGTGTAGCTAGATATGCAATTTCAAATGGAAAAGATCTGATCTTATACTTTCATAAAAAATCTATTCATTTTTCTGATTACTGTCAACTGTTTATATTTCTTAAATATTTTTTATTTTATTTTAAATTATTACTTTAAATTAAATTATTAAGTAAATAAATTATTTAAAAAAGACTCATAAAATATGAAAACATTAAATATTCTTCAATTTGCTATATTGTTTTTAACGTTTCTCTTTTAATTAATAAAATCAGTGACAATGCCACATACGTATACGTTAGCGATATCTTAATTACAATTTTTCAAGTTTAATTGTTATTTGGACATGATCTTTACCATTACAATTTTAAACTTTGGTGACGAATGAATTGCTAATTAAATACATCACAAACACAACTGTTATTGACTGTATAATAAAGATAGTTGAACAACTTTGTAGATCCAACCAATAAATAGGCATATTAATTCAATTCCAGCTTATGAATATTCATGGCAGTTCCAGAAATCTAAACAAAATTAATATATTTAAAGAGTGAATTAAATGTTCTTAAAGATCAAAGTTTGGGAACTAAAATTTTATCTTGGCATCATATTTTAATTTACAGTACATTTTACTCTCATTAGCTAAGAGTTTTTTGCTTAAGAAAAAGTTAAGATTTTTTTGTCATCCCAAAATAGATCATAAAAAATTTCCTGAAAACGAAACAATGATTCTTCGCGAAGTTATCGGAATATATATACATACATATATATCTAATTTTTAAATAACTATTGATATGCGTTTTTCTCTTTCAACATTTTGTCCGCATATACTATTTTGTCGAATTAAAATATTCGCTAATTTTAAAATAAGAAAACTTGTAAATGTAAAATATTTTCTATTCTCAAATATAAATATATACATGTAATAAAGCATTACAAGACATACAAAGTAAATTAAAGAAAACTATTTTGTCATAGATTTATAAATTTGAAATATTTATTTGTATTCATTTCGCTTATGGAAAGTTACTTATATGTTATTTAGAAATAAACTAAATAATATTAATATAATTAAAAAGTGTAGAAAAAATTTATTATTAATAAAAATTTATTTTGTACTTAAAGTTTAATTAAAATTGCATAGGATTATTAATTAATGAGAAAGTTTTCCAGTATGGTTAGATTTTCATTTAATATTTTGATAAATTATCAGTACATATTTTGAAACAACAAATAAATAATAAGTACTTTCTACTAATGTGTACATTATACAGCATGAATCTTGTTTGGAACTATATATAAAAAAATAATTTAGTTTTAGTTAAGCAACTGAAGTATTTAATTAGAAAGTGCATTATAACTAACGTAGGAAAATCATTACAAAAACTGAAAAATGTATTAGTTTATATATATATATATATCGATTAAATAAAATTTTCATTTAACTTCCTATATTGTGCAACAAAATAAAACTATTCAGCAAACAAACTTGTTTTATATGATTGGATTCTAATTATTCGTTAAAATTTGAATGCATTGTAAAAATATTCCTTAGAACTTCTTTAAGTGTATTTGAATCTAAATGGATGTGTAAGAAATATTGGAAAACCTCGATAAATATCACAAATTATGCATGAGTGTTTCAGGAAAGTATTAATACAAATTCGGCCTATTTCTTTTCAGGTGTAGAAATGACATCTGACTCCATAAAAATAGGAGATATTCACAAGCCAGATATTCATGGGGATAGCTTACCATGGGAAACAAGACTAGTTAATGAAACCAACGCAGCCTTCAGCAGCATGGACTATGCTCCCGGTAGCTGGGTTAGTCTTATCTCTTTCATTCGTTCTCCAAACTAAAATCAATTTTATTGTGTTTGATTCAAATGATAAAATTACTATCACACCATTTTGTTTAACATAAGCGATTTGTCACCTTCTGAACTTCTAGTCAGAGGATGCTATGAACAGCTATCAGGATAGGTAATTTTATTACATTTAGTTGTTGTTACTTATGACACATCGAGAAGCTAAGCACAATCGTCAGGGACTGGGCGAATGAAATCAGAAAGAGCGTCTTCCGTTTTTGAGAAGAGCATTCCCATACGAAGATGGAAGTACGGCTTTTGGCTCATAGATGACAGCACCATTTGGATCATCCACTTTAGAGATTAAGACCAGAGATCACTCAGGCCTGGCTCTAAACAAGCCCAGAAGCTTTAATTTGGAATGAGGGAGTAGAGGACATATTCCCATGACTTTTGGTTCAAAGATGGCACCATCATCTGGATCGTCCAATTTAGAGTTAGAAGCCAGAGTAGACCCAAAGCCTGGCTCCCACCCCCTCATAGGGTATTAATTTGGACACGAAGAATATTGCGACCACGACATATTTTACGTGCCACAGTGGCCATTAGTGGACACGAGGAATCTTCGGCTAAGCCGGCATTCGAACTCACTACCTTCCGAAAACGAGAATAACGCACTGACCATCCAGGCCACCCCGAACCTATTATTTTATTTTATTTTCGTCATTTATGATAACCTTAGAATAATTTCATGGAATGCATAAAATAGGTCTCGATATCTATTGCTAACTATATTACATTATGAAGTGTCTAAGGGTTGTTCCTTAGATCACTTTGGATAACTCTTTCTCTATCTAGTCTTTCATTTTATGAGCAAACCCTTATATAATAAATAAATTTAATATGCAGCTTTTCTGAATAACGATTTTCCACTCCGAAGAGTACTTTACAACCTTCGGGTTCTTCGCATTGAAGAGACATAATTGATGTATCTTGACACCGTGTTGTAGACTGCGTAATGCTGTTGAAAAGCATTTTAACGTCCATCATTTAATTCCTTTTTGGGAGGAGTTTAATTGGTATCAGGTCACAGTTTTTTTTTTTTTTTTTTTACAAATCGAATGTTTGAAAGCCTGGAAAATTCTCAAGCACCCATCACCACCCACATTTATGAAGATAGTGGAAACACAACCAACTCTGCCATGGTTGGACAATTTCCGTTGTCCAACAGTGGCAGAGATTGAACTCTCGCTCTGAATACATTGTTCTGTCTCTCTGCCCCGATAAGTCTGCATCCAAAGTATCTTGCAAATATCATTAGCTTGCTAATCTTTCTTTTCACAAAAATATGCCTACCATTTTTCATAGACATATATAGCAGCGATATTTGCAATTAGCTTTAAAAATCAATTATTTACATTCAAATACCATAATAATAACTCTAACAAAGCGGGGCATTCTATAATTCACAATAAATTTAATTTCACCGAAACAGCCAGTTTAACTGAATAATGACAGAAATTGTTTGAATTTGGCAAGCAATTACTGCGGAAAATTACATATAGAAATGATTCGAGTTGTATGAATATGATTAATACGTATTGCAGGAAATTAACACTATATTAAATTTGGTTCACGATAGCTTATCAACTAAAGCAAATTAACGTGTATTCATAAATATTAAAAAAAATTGCATTTTCACATTTTGCTGCTCAGGACGATATACGATGAATTATATTATAATACGCCTGTATCTTATATAATTATTCGAAGAAAAATTTTTAATTACATTTTTATTCTCATAGAGGGATATATATATATATATATATATATATCAAAACTGTGTATCAATCACAATCAAATAATTAATCAAAAATAAATAAATTTTATAATCTCAAACTCTCAAAACATTTGTCAAATTATTTTCAGTAATTTAAATGTATGGCAAAATTTACCAAATAAAACAGAATGGCAACAAGTGTGTGATATCTTACTCCACAGCAAAAATCCATAATAAGAGACAGTAAGTGTACTTCCATTAAGCCATGTAAACTCCAAGTATCATATTGAGGATAACAATTCAATGTGACTCCAATGTAATTCCAATTCAGTCTCTCATCGCACCCGACGAATCATCTGAATGCCTCAATGAGTAGTTCAGCCAACGACTTCATACTGACAAAGTTGGCTAATTAATGGTACATCTGTTTGAATAGACTGATAATGATGAAAAAAGTGTATGCAAAACAAATAATATGCATCAATAAATTTTACTTCGGCAGAAGGTTGCACTTACTTTTTCAGTAAGAGCATTACCTCAGTTGAAATTTGATTTACCTGAAATAGTACTCACTTTAGTCCCTTCTATATGTTAAATAGGCTGTAGAGTATCTTCGTTATTCTTGAAATATGAAAACTATTATGGTTTGGCACAAAAATCATTCCTGAACTTTCTGCCAAAATACCAGTCTGCTATAGGAATATCTGCAATTACCAGTCTGCTGTAGCAGATGTACCATTGATTAGCCAACTTTGTCAGTATGAATTCGTTGGCTGAACTACTCATTGAGGCATTCAAGAAGATTCGTTAAATAAGGTGAGTAATTTTGGCATTACCTTGGAATTTCAAAGAATTATAAAATATATTCCCAATTATTTTTATATATTTAATTTTTAAATAAACATTTAGATATGTTACTTTATGTGGAAACATTAATGCTCAACCAGAACGAATTTATGTGGAACTATGTGGGATTTTTTTTTCTAAGCGAAATAATGTTTTAGTGAGACTAATTGTCAATAAGTGGGATCTATACTGAGCATATAAAAACAAAAAAATTAAAAATATTAAAATATATCATACTTTTAAACTATAAGAATATTACCACTTAAAAAAATTAACTTATATATAAGAAGAAATATTTTAACAGAAATATTAAATTATTCTTAAAGAATAATTCAAATATTAACTTTTATTTTGTAATAAAAAACAATTGTTCAGAATACATAATCTAAATAAAGCAGATTATTGTTTATTTTTATTTTGTCTAAGCTTGGTTTAAAGACGTGTACCTTATGTGAGTAACTTATTCTTTCTCTGAAGATGTTTTTTAGTTTTAGAGTTGAATTTCAATTTTAATTTCCTTGGAATTTCCACAGCCCAAATTAGTTTCGTTATTGTACTGTAATTTATAACTAAGCACCACGTAATAAGTTAACGTTTTTTTTTTTTTTTTCAATTTAAAAAAAAGTAGATAGTAAAATGGCATTTCAGGTTACTACTTGTTGTTAGTTATTAAATATAAAATCGTAGTACTTAGAAAAAAAATTAAAGCTTTATATGTTTCCTCAATGACCATTTAGCGCCAGATTTCAATTAAGACCAAAATACTTTCGAGGGCAAAGGAACTTGTATTGAACATTTTTTATTTATTAATAACATTCAAATTTATGAATTCGAAAGTAGTTTGCAAAATATTCCTTCATAATTGATAATATTTTTTTTTTATTCATCAATTGATTATATTTTTGATCAGTTGATATATACAAATTTTGGCTAATAAATAAGGGCAGTTGATTTTAGGAGAACTTTTTGGCAGCAACGATGTGTGAAATATGCCCACTCATAATTACTAGATAATAATCATGATATTTAGTTTTCATAAAAATTTGTAATTAAGGCGTGACGAAGTTTGAAATCTGACTTGAGAATAATGAAACGTTTCTATTTGGAGTTTAAGCCTATTTTGGACACAGTCACGTAGTATGTTTCGAGAATACACGGAAAAATTAATTTTTTGCATTTTATTTTTGACGTGTATCTACCCAAAATGACGAAGTTTTGAAAACAATGTATTCAATGACGCACCATCCCAAGAAATTCTACTTTTCTTTTAAGAAATTGACACTTTTTAAAATTAATCTCCAATCCTTATTCTTTAGTCACTGCCAAAACGTCTTAATTTCTCTAAACTTTCCTTTTCATCATGCGCACCATAGTTTTGGCTCAGCTTGTCCATTTTTGGACCTTGCACCACAAAACTCAACCAATCAACTTCATCACATGGAGATATAATAAAATGATCCATATAAACTCTACAATAGCATTATCCCTTATTAAATCCTAAAACACTTGTAAATGAATCTTTGAAATACACTGGGCGATGTACACAAACCAAAGGGAGCTTTCAAAAATTCATAGCAACTTGCATGACAAATAAATGCCAAATAATTAGTACACTTTTCCTTCACTGGAACATGAAAGAAATCTAACTTTAACACATTGACTGCTTATCACGCGTCAGCGCGTGATGTGTGGTAATGTCTTAATAGCCAGTCACGCGCTGACGCGGGAAAAACCACTTTTGATTGTTCATTCTCTACATCTGGCAATGCTTGTAGGGTATTTATATATATATATATATATATATATATATATATATACCCTACAATATGCTGGTATATGCTTGTAGGGTAGGCATGGAGATATGATTAGAAACTATCTGTAAATATTTAATTTACAGATATAAAAATAATAATATTTCATTAATAATTTTAAATCTTATTTCCAATAATCAGTATGTTGGCTTCTGGGTACAATCTACTTCGATGTCAAGGCATTAACTATCAACCCCATCTCTTGACACTGGCAGTCAAAGTGTTGAGAAAACCTTCGCTTCTCCGAAATTGTCTAAAACCCCTTCTATCCGAGCCACAAGAAATGAATATCTCGAATCACCTTAATATTTAATGGCCTAAAGTTGTTAAATGGTTACGGGATGGGACTTTGCGTTTATATGTGGATATAAACGCAAAGTCCCATCCCGTAACCATTCATCAATTTGTTGATCGCGTATTTTTGTTGCGAAAAAGGGATTATTCTACAACGCTGTGAAATTGGCAAATCATCTTTTAATATTCATTTTTAAGTCCGTTTTACATGGCTCTTTGAATGGTTTGTAATTTTTAATCAAATTCGAAACAACATCGCGTAATTCTTTGCTAATAATCTGCATTTAAATTATATGGTCTCCTTAACTTATTCCCGCAGAAAAAAACGACAAAAAATTATTCTCAACAGAAGAAAAAAATTCTCCTTAGTCAGTGGGATAGATAAGCTGACGTCATATGACCTTGACACTTCGGCAGAATTCGGATTTTGTAGCATTTTTAAGTACCGAGGGGGAAAGTTGCAGTCAACAATCAGTGAGTCACACATTGCTGCTTCCTTTTATAGCCAAAACAAGTTCAAGTGTTTATAGTTCGCTTATATGGAAAAAGAGAGCTCTTAACGAAAATAAGCTCACTTCCTGAATCTTTTAAGCAATTTTTATTTTTTTGTTATCAATTAATAATTCTGTATATTCTCTAACTGTTTTTTTTACGTTATCTATTTTACTTTTTTTCACTCCCAACAGTTGTTTCTGACGATTTTTTGAATTTCTATTTTTATCTAAACGCTTACGACAATCACGGAAATAGTGAAAATTTCTCTCTCTCTCTCCCTTTTCCCCGCAAACATAACAACATCGTTTGGATTTAGTATTCTGATATTCAGAGTTACGTATTTGTTCTCTTTATATATATATATATATATAAACTAGAATTTCTATTTCGATTTACAAGCTGTGCGCTTTTGGGGGGGGGGGGCTGCTCTTTAGACGAAAAATATAAACCGCATTCCTTTTATAATTCCTTCGGGATTAACCAATTTTAAATTTCGCGAATGTTAACATTTTCCTAAGTTTTAAAATCAGGAGTTTCTTACAATTTATCAAAAATCATAAGATCACACAATTTTTTAAAATCATTTTAACTTCTCTTAATCTATAATTATAATCGGAAGTCGCTCTAAGGCGTGAAGCGAACTGTATTTGAGATTCTGCAGAATATTTTTGTGCATTTTTGAAATTACCTTACATTTTTTATTTCACGCGGTGTAGGTTGAAACTTAAAATTAAAGATTTTAATCCATGCTAGTCAAAACTTTCTGCTTCAGGAGCATAAGCATTATTACATTTATCACCTAATAAGTTAATCAAAATTTCAGATTTTAAATTAAATTTTTTTTGCTAAAAGCTTTTTTAAGGGACTGATAAAAACAAATGCAGAGTTTTTCACCTTTCGGGCACAGATCTGGTGAGAGTTTTAACACTTATTATCAAATTTTCTAAGCTTGCCGAAGCAGATTCTAAATTCTTCTGTGCAAGATTCGCATTTTCACTGACTGCTAGCAGGTTTAAGTTTTGTAGCTTAATTCCTCTTTCAGTTTGAGTTAACTTAGTTCTAGATAACTTGATTTCAGTTTGTTCTGCGGATATAATATTCTTTTCGTCATCTGTGATCAATTTAACCATACTTCTCAAAAATTCGGTATCATTTTTTTTAATTAAACTTTTAATTAAGATTTTTTAATCTTTATTTTTGGCATCCGCTGGAACATTTAATTCTTATACAATATAATTCTTAACCCTAGTTTCTTTATACTATTCAGAAAATAACTTATTTTCTAAAAAAGAATTAATCACAATGAAAACAGAAAAGAGTATTTTAACCTTAATAGTTTCAGGTAAGCTAAGGTTGCGCACTTCTTCAAAAGTAATTTTATATAATCTACTTAATTATCACTATATTAATTATACTTAATTATCACTATATCTATATTATCACTTCAGTCACACAGTTGATATTAATTCAGATAATGCAGTTATTCCATTACACCTTGTTCACATATATCAGCCTCAATTAGTTTCTTTCTTGATGTATAAAAATTAACCCTTCTTTGCATGTTTTTTTCTTTATTGGTGAAATAAATCAAGTTGATATAATTCATGTTCAAAATTAAAGGAAAAATGGTTAAAAAAATCTTAGTATATATTTATAGTATAAATTTAGCAAAAAGCTAAAAATTTCCATCATCATCCAAAGTTAGATCATTAGCTTAGTACTCAATAGAAATAAAAGCGGAAAATAACAGAAACACGTGTTACAAACCTTTCTTCCACTCATTTTCAATTTTTTAGCAATAAAAACTCTAATATAATAAAACAAAATTATAAACGAAATCATACGTTTATTGCAACTACAACAAACAGCGGAATGAGACAACTTTAAGCACTGATAATGACACTTGTTTATTTTTGACAGCTATGTTTCTTTTTATGCAATGGACATTAAAAAGGTATCCAAACACGATCAACTTAAAGTGAACTTTTATATAATTTTTGGGCATTATAGGTTATGATGGAAATTTCCACCATTATGCAAAGAAGGGTTAAAAGTAATTTCAACAATTCCATAGCAAAAAGGAAAAATGTACAAGTAGCGTTTGGTGACATGCAATATGTCTCAAGAAAATTTGCTACCAAATATTAGAAAATCTACTTCAAATGTATATATTTCCCACACTATAGATAGTTAAATCCTAATAAGTAGTTATTTTAAAAAATATTATATATTCAATGTAAATAAAGTAAATTTTACTATTCGTGTGCAAGTTTTACTATTCACGAAAGTTTCAGTTTCCATTTTCTTCTCATACTCTTATTGAAAAATAAATAAATGTCAGTGTTTCTTATCAATAAAAATGTACATATTCACTTACATATAAGAAAGTGTTTAATATTTCAGAAACCACTGCCATACATTGAGAAATCTTTCGCAAGTATTTATTCATTCGTGACGCGATGTGAAATAACATTTACTGCGATTTGTTTATTTTCTTTTTGAATTAATGGTATCTGCATGTCACTAATGCATCATTGTATCGTTTTGCTTAATGTAAAAATGGAAAAAAAATTCCATTTCTAATATTTTTCAGTCTTATTCCCCAACGCCATATTCAAATACGGAATAGTAAAAAAAAAAAAGCAAATAGAACTTGCATAAATAAAACAGCGGAAAAAATAAATAGCAAAGCAAATCCTTTCAATGATTTCTAACTCATATTTCAGCAATTCCTTATCTTTTAAAAGTTTTACGATCTGAAAGAAAATTGAAAACATATTGCTTTATAATGAACAACCTAAGTAACAAATAAAAAGAAAAAAAGTGCATGTTCCAAAATTCGTACCGGAAAACGTAAATAAATACCACCCCCTTCCATTTTTATCTACTTTTTATTAGTTTTTATGGCAATAAACATTATCAAATGCAGACTCTCTGGAGAAATAAAAAAAGAGACATTTTGAAAACAAAAATCTAACTTTTAAGTCTGTTTGTGATAAGTACCGCGTCCGGCTCGTAAATTCCACTCTTGCTCCTAGGTTTGTTTTTTCTTTACGCTGTTTTTGCATTTTTTTATTATTATTTGGTTTTGTTTTTTTACTCTTATTTATTTATTTTGAGCCATTGGGTATTCTTTCTCATACAACTGCGCCATCCAGAAATACTGCAAAAGACGCTGCAACGGCCATTTATGTGAATTATACCAGTCATGAATCGTCCCTTGTAAGATTCGGTCACCTAAATCAGCATCTTCTGGTAATTCTTCCGGGATTTAAACTAAGATCCGGAACGTTGTTGTGAGCGCTGGTAAGGATTTGTGACTAACACTACTCCCCAGAAGTAGATTCCTCTCTGCCTCTGTGAGTTGTACCTACCCTGGTATGAAAAGTCCATTATTGCTTTCTGGGAGCTGTGGTTGTGCGTCAGGAAAAAGAAAGAAAAAAATCAGAATCCTCCGAAGCCATATTTTTCTCGGAAATCTTCCTCTGAAGGACGCTTAAATTTATATCCAAATGAATGAAAGATGCGATCTTTTTAGCAAAGGGTTCTTGTTGCATGAAGCAAACATTATCTTAAAATTTTAATTCCGCTTCAAGAATCCCATTATTTTAAGTTCTCAGTTTTATAACTTTTATTTATGTTTTATATGACAGAAATTGTGTGGTAACTTAAGGGAAATTAATATTAAATCCTATAATAATCACTCAGACAGTTTAGACTTATTAAAAGTAAAAAATATTAAATCTTATATTAAATTATGGGATGCATTTTTAAATTTCAGTTTGTAATAAAAATTTAGTTTAATTGTGGCTTAGGTCCCCTTCTTCGCCAACTCGCGAAATTGAAGCGCTTTTTCTCGCATGCTTATTAATTACTCTTTTGTTTCAACATTTTCATTGGTCACTAATTTAGTTTCACCTTGAAATAGCGGTAGAATTATCGCCATATCATCGGCCATTTTGAAAACCAAACAGGAGACCTAAAGCACATTTTCACCAGAATGCTTTCTTCAAAATACTTTTTCTACATACTTTAATGAAATTTTGTTTAGAATATTACAAAAATTGCAAAAAAAAAAAAAAAAAAAAAATTAATTGTTTTTATTACATAATACATAATTCAGATCGGTAAATATAATTTAAATAATTTTGAAACTTAAAATTTTTCAGTAAATTTCCTGA
This sequence comes from Latrodectus geometricus, assembly GCA_026290005.1. Lineage (NCBI taxonomy): Eukaryota > Metazoa > Arthropoda > Arachnida > Araneae > Theridiidae > Latrodectus > Latrodectus geometricus. The sequence goes on from JAPDSC010149606.1 coordinate 18,318, forward strand.
CTAACAATCGTTAGAAACATCAAAAGTAAATCAATATTATCATCTCTCCAAAATAATTTCAATGATTTGAAAATGTTTATTCAAAATCTAATGAAAGAAAATTATAATCACAAATAAATGTAAAATTAGCTTAGTTTAATATTATATTTTTTTTTACGATTTAAATGTTTTTTTCATAACTTTTCTCTTAAAATTAATCTACGTATATGAAAAATAAATATTAAAAAATTTTGAATTGTCTTATTAAGTTAAGTCATAGTACTTATGTCACATCTATAAGGCCATAATTAGGTACTGAGTAACATTTAAAAAAAATTATTTCAATAACCAAAATAATTGATTTTATTTAGGTAAAATTAAAAACGTATACGTTGAAATTAAAACCAAGAAATTTTCAAAGCCGATTTCTTATTTATTTATGTTTGAATATCAACTAATTAAACTTCAAGATTTGTAAATGTTGATACTTAAAAATCATCAGAATTTCAATTTATATAAACTCATGTCTGTAAAAACGAAAGATTAGAAGGTATTGAATTATTAATAATAAATGAAAATCATATGACAATTACTCCACTCAATAAGTAAATTCATTGAAAATATTGGGAAAATAGTGCAATTAATAATAAATAAGATATTAATGAAATAATAACATGTATACTTTTTTAATTGTACACAATAATTTAAATATAACATTTTTTATAACTGTCGAATTGCTCTTATTTTACACTAAAAAAAGGAATTTATGAGAAATAGCATTTAATGAATGAAGATGTAAAAGAAATTTTATTAGAAATTAATAGAGTTTTGTTAAAAACTTTATAAAATATTAAGATATTAAAATTGGAATTCATGATGGTAATCTATAAATGTTGTTTTTTGTTGTTTGATTGTATCTGTTTCTTGCAGGGCGTACACCAGAGACCTTTACTCAAGCAGGTGCCTTCCCCTTCTGTTCCTCAGATGCCAACAGGGCCCCTGCAGCCCCTGCGGGAGTTCACCTCCCCCAACCAGCACCCACCCATGCCGCTGCATCACGGCGCGCTTTCCCCCGTTTCGTCGCCAACTTCGGTAACAACTTTGAGAGCGGAGTGGACGATCCCCAGAGCTACCAACAAACCAAAAAACAGGCAGACCGATGTATGAAAGGAACCTAATTTTATGTAAGGTGCGGTGGGTTCTTTTTCCAAAACCTCCAAACAAATACATTTAACTGAAAAGAAGGAATGTGTACTGATTTGTGGATAAAAACAAATAATGATAGTGAACAAGACTTAAAAGAATCGATATATATTCAATTAGAAAGTTAAGTTTAATGAGTGCTTATTAAAATAATAATAGTAATAGAGAACGATTTTTTTTGTATCTATTATTTTATGAAAAAATATAAATTTTTTCTTACTTAATAGGTGCTATAATAAAAAATATAAATTAATATAAAATATAAATTAAGAAATCTGAAATTAATTAGGTATCTACCAAAAATTTATGTTTTTTACTTTTGATTATTTTTCTACAAACTAAAAAAATATTTCAGAACGAAAAAGTATAAAAATTTTGGTATTTATTATTATTTTGAATGTTGTCAAATGTTGTAAACCATTTTCTTCAAAATATGAGAGGGAAAATATAAGAATTTATCTAATATCATCATTCAAACAAATAGCTAAAATCTTAATTATTGATTTATAATTTATTTTTTTAACCATATATTTAACACAACCGTGAGTTAAAGTTAAAAATATGACCGTGAGTTAAAGTTAAAACCATAAACTCACAAACAGTAAAAAAATGTTGCAATATTTTGCACTACATCGCTGCATTTATCAACGTCTCTCTTTTTTTTTTTTTTTTTGTGGAATTGGTTAACGGAATAGTTTGTAAAATAGTATAAATTCTGACATCAAGCAACCAGTAATATGAATTGTGTTTTTTTTTTTAAAATATTTTCTGAAATTACAATTTAGTTTAAAAATTAAAATATAATATGAAAATAAGAATTAGCATTTACACACAGACTTATCTAGGTGTATTAAAAAGCAATAAACAAAAATTATGTGTTTGAATAAAAAAAATAAAATAAATTTATAATAAAAATTTTGGAAAAAATTACATTTTATTAGAGAGCAGGTTAGACAAATGCTTTTGAAATCTTTAAATAAATACTTGTGATACATTTATATGACATTAAATTAATTAGTTTTTCATTAATATGTTATAAAGATTAAAAAAACATTCATAATTTTAAAGTGCAAAGGGTACTGTTTTTCTAAATAAGATTGCCTTCAATTATGCGTGAAAATATCCTATCAGTTCTAATGGTTCTTACATTAGTTCACTTGATGGATAAACTTCTGTTTTGCAATGAATTAATTTTCCCTATTTTATTTTAAAAAAAAGCGAAATTTGTAACATTCACGAAAAAATATGAAGGTTATTCTCAAGTGCAAAAATAAATACATACAGTATTGCTTCAAATTAAAAAAATTACTTTATAAGATAATTGATTTCTTCTCTCGATTTGGTTCATCAATAAATTTGAAAACATTCTGTCTGAAGGTGATTTATATTATAAATGGGAAATTAATTCTATGAATAATTTCCAAGAACCTAAAATTTCTTTAATAAATATATATAACAATCTTAGAATTTATTTAATTAAAATCGTATATTATTTTTATTATTATAATGCAGTACCCTAAATTTATTTAATAAAATATTGTGTAATGCAAGTCGAACAAAATTGAACTTAAGGTTATCTTGTAATTATTTTGAAGTACTGAGTTATTTCTCTTTATTTTGATGATTTTAGAAAATAAAAAAGACAATTTTTCATTTACTTTTATTGCAAAAATTTTATCTGATGATATAAAAATTAAATTAAATGTTTTAAATTTACAATTAATTTTAATAAGTGATAAGAGATTGACATACTTTTCTAGATTTTAAGCTATATGTTTCAAAATCTTAATTATTTTGAGTATCCATTTTCATCTGATAGAAATAACATGGCTTATTATTAAATTTATTTAGAAATAAAAAGTATTTAATTTATTATATAAACAATAGAAAAATGTAAAATATGATATGGAAAAATATCAAAAACATAAAGCTATGTTATAAAAAAAGGAAAGATAAATTATCATTAATTAACTGAAAAGTTAAGAAACAAGAACTCAGATCACAATGAAATAAACAACTTAAATCAAATAGAATTATTTAAATAAATTCTAAGATTTAATTAATTTTGAATTTTATTTACATTTATGAGAGCATTGCAGTTAAATGATCTTTTCTGCTCCAATAAAATTTCTAAGAAGAAATTAACATATGAATAAATGATCCTAATAAAATGTTATTTTTCTATCAATTATGTAAATGAAGAAAGAGGTGTTTATCAAATAAACGATTATCTTAATAAAATTAATTTATTTCATTTAAACTTTACTTAAAATGATAATATTATAATGAATTTTTATGGAAGGGGCAAAAATGTAAACATAACTTTGGAATTTAATAAGTAAACTTTTATGAAAAGTAATAAGTTATTAATAATATAATTTCAATTAAGAATCAGTAAATAAATTAAAATTCAATTCTATTTTTATTTAGCGTACGAAAGAAAGCTTAGTTTAAATTAGATTTTAAGTTTGACATTTTATTTTCTATAAAATTACTTACGTTATTCAAAGTATTAAAGAAATATATATTTATTATTTTCTAAATATTAGCAAAATTCTTAAGTATTTAAAATTAAAGAATTATTAAGTAATATATAGGAAAAATTACATTAAAATGTACTTCACTAATATTTAAATATAAAGTTTATTATTCAATATTCAAATAATCATTTAATTTTTAACGTACTTTAATTTTTAATATTTTTGTTTGCCTTGAATTTCCATAATTATGAAATTTCATTTATTTAAAAAATAAAATTTATGTAAAGTAAAATGCATTTTGAAAACTACATAATGATGTAAAAATGTACTTACAAAGTTTACTTTGAATAGAAAAATTTTCGCAATAAAGATTTAACCTGAATATTCTTTTAAATTTGCTTTTATAAATTGATAACAATAAGAAAAATAACAATATTTAAATATTTTGTAAACGTTTTGATTTACTATTATACAAAAAAAAAAAAAAACCATTTATGTCAAAGAAAGATTCATTTTTTTTTAATTAATAATTGCCTAAATATGTCTTATAAATACCCTGAGTATATGCAAATACTTTAGTAAAATGCAATTTATTTTTATTCTAAGAATAAAATAATAATTATTCATTAAAAATCATATATCGAAAGTAAAAAATGCTTGGATCTTTCATAAATTGCTTTGAATCTTGCAATCGAACTTAACCATTGGTCTTTCTTTTTATATTAACTTATTCTAAAAACAAATTTTGATTAATTTATGCTATCATTCTTGCTGAATATTTGTGATTTCAACTATATTCCATTTCAAATTTCAAAGAATTAATTAAATATTTGAAATACTTATTCGAGTTATATTTTATTATACTATTTCATATATGCAATAAATTTCATATTATTGAAATAATAATTAATAAAATAATTCAATAATTATTTTAAACATTATTACTTTTTCATTATTATATATCATCGTTAACTTATCATTAGCATTTCAAACAAATGGTTTTAAGTAAGTTATGAAATTAAAATTCATAAAATCTTACTCAGCACTTTAATTAAAGCATTTTGCTAGAGATTTAAACATTAAAGGAATTTGAAGAAATGCTCTAATTTAATGCATTATATGATCTATTTTACAAAAGAATACTTAATTCAAGTTTCCTTTTTGAAATAGATTACATACTGTGTACAGAGATTTTATTTGTTAAAAATAATATTTTTCTGAAGAAAATATTCTTAAATTTTAAATCCTATATTTTCCTATAATTTACACAGGTTGTTCAACCAGTGTTTATTTAGTTTGCTTTGTCAGTTAATCTATAATTAATAAATACCTTACTTATTTTATGTGCACTAATTATAATTACCCCATATTTAGTTTCGAAAATGCATTTCTTTATAAAATAAAATTAATGCATTTTCAAAATACAGGAATCAAAATCCAGGAACGATAATCCAGAAAATTTTTCATAGGAACATAATTCTTACAGATCTCTAAATATTCAAACTTATCAGTGTTTATAAAATTCCTTTACGCTAATATATTGTCATTTAAAAAGAAATAAAATATTTTACAGGAACATGAACTAGATATTATAAATGAATGTACCCTCTAAAAATTTATCTCAGTTCTAGTTTCCTTCATTATAATCAGTCATTTAAGCTACTTATATTTTTCACTTTCATTTTTTTGGCAATGATATTATTGGTTGAGAAAATTAGATTTAATGGAGATTTGCTTGCCGGACTTTTACACTTTTGTATACACTAGCAGAACTACTTTAGAATATTAAAAAAATGAATATGCTCATTGAATAGAACTGACAGGTTTTTCTGATTTCTTAAGCCACGTTTACTGCGTAAATGCAACTTAGAAATAGGAAATATATTCAACTACTTTCATTCATTGGGATTCCAAAAAGTTCTCGTTATATATATATATATATATATATATATATATATATATATATATATATAATATTCAAGGTACCATTTTTAAATATTTATGTTATCGCATTTAAAGTGTAATAAATAAATCAGTGTAAAATAAATATTGAATAAATCAAGCCATGCGTGATTTTTCGCTGATTCATTCTAATAAAAAATTATATTTGATTAGAAGAACTATTGATACATTTTAGATGAGATAACTTAATAAAATGCTTTAATTTAATAATTCATGATATTTATAAGTTTAATAAATAAGTTTAATAATAATTGCTTTTTAACATTCAGAATTTTATAAATTTAAATTTAAAACCACTTAATAAATGTCTTCAATAATTTTTTAAGTGAAATTGAATCTATTTTATGAAACAAAATAGGAAATATAACTATGTAAAACCGATAAATTTAAAATAAAATAAAAAAGTTTCAAACATTTTCATTCACTCACAGAAATGTCTCAAAATATGTTGTTAGATTTCTGCAAATATAACATCGTTTAGTTTCTTGAATATTTTCCATGATTTTTTAGAATCTTATTGGATAAATATTTGTTTCCAGGTCAAAAACGTAAGCATTTCTAAACCTGCAGTCAAAAGCGAGCCTTTTCAGACATTCTTGAAATGTCTTGAAAGAAAACTACATGTCATTATGATTTTAAAGCACATGAAGGGATTTACTATGACAAAATGTCGGTATTGTTAAAAGGCTGGTATTTTTTATAATAAATAACAAAACATAATAGAAACTGCTCTGAAGTCAACAAATCAAAAAATAAAAAAAAAATCTATTGTATAAGATTTGATAATTGCTATGTAAGCTGTTGACATTCGATGAGCATATTTGATAATTCAATTAGACACCATATTTTATAATTTCTCGTACAGTTGAACACAAATGTCTATGAACAAGAGTTTTACACTTTTTATTACAAAATCAACTTTAAAAATTACGTATAACAGCAAATAATAATGATTCATGTAAATGGACCTTTCTCTTAAATGTTCTTAATATTGGAAGAAATATTCTCACTGTTTTAATTTTCTTACAGCTAAAAGAAATTTAGTATACCGTTTTAATATAATTGAAGCCAATATAAATGACCAAGAACAAAAATACTAAAAACAAGAATGCTAAGTAATAAGAACAAAAGTACAAGTAATAATGTTAAATCTATATCGACCATCTCACACATCTGAAGAAATCCACACTAATATTTACCAATACATAATATAAAGAAAGAAGGAAATCTTGTAGGATATTATGTATCAAAAACAAATTTACATTAAGTTCTTAATTTTTTTGCTACATTTAATTTTTTGTTTGTTTTTAATTTGTTTGTCATAGATTGTAGTAATTATGATGGAAATCATAACGAATTTACATTAATATCATTAAATGTTATTTCTTTGTTATGTATTTATCAAAAAAATATAACTGTAAAGTATTAAGACTGCTTGAAAAATTTTGAGTATTTTTGTAAAAGTTTCATTCTTTTGTTTTATCTAGTACATTATTGATAGTAATTTTGTAAATGATTAAAATTCTTAAGCAAATTTGACGTATTCAAGATTTTTTACCTCTGAATCTTTAAAATATTCACTAAAATACTGTGAAAGTTTCATCTTTATAAATATTTATTTGATGTTAAAGAACTTTCATATTTTTCAATTTAACTTTCGTTTGTTACAGTTTTAAGATAAATATATCTAATTCTTTTACGCCAGTTATAAAAGAACTTTTATTTTTATGTTTCTAGGTTCAAGAATTATGGTTATCTCCTTCCCATAATCTATCTTTCACCTGAAGATTAGAGAAAGAAAAATGGGAAGCTACACTGGAAAACGTATCCAGAAATCACAAACCCAATCCAGATTGTTCAAAAGCCTTTTCCCCAAGATTTCTGAAAATCCCTACAGTGGCAAGTGCATTTTGTGTGTGGTGCTAATCCAAGACTTCTCATGCCCAATCGAGTTATTCTAGTCTTTTGTTTCACTTACCAAGGAGGGATTTAATTCCCTACCTTCACTTCATGTACAGCTGCTATCTTGAAAATGCACAAGCAACTATTATCAACACAGGGACTTGATACCTAAACAATGCATCGGGTTCTCTTGTAAATATTGTGTATAAGAAAACAAAAAAAACCAAACTACAAGATATATAAATGTTTGAATGCGTATATAATTCTAAACTGGACGTGTTTAAGAAGATTACCAAAGGAGGTTTCTACTGCAAAATTGAATAAAGAAGTGTAAAATAACTTCAAAAAAGAAATTTAAATATTAAAAATATCATTTTATGAGAACTATTTTGGCTTTTAAGATATTCTAATACGAAACGTTTTGTAAAATGATGTACTACTAAGAAATAATGATCTCACTTTGCAAAAATAAAACAAGGAAATGATCTAATTAAAGCATATAATTATAAACATCTGCCTTTTTAAGTATCACGTTTTGCTGAGTATTTTTAAACTGCTTTCCAAAATCTGAATACGTATTTAGTGTGACTATGTGGCGTTTACAAAAAATAAACTGACCTTGAAAATTAATAAAGACTAATAATTTGCTGCCAGTTTTTTATTAGTTAATAAAGTATTAATTTACTGAGAAATATTTTAGTTCATCTATATTTTAAAATTTTAACTTACATAAAAAGGATTCATTATTTGAAATTTAATGATCAGTTAGTAAATGACTTATTTGACTCTGTTATTACATGGTTAGGAGTTCATTTAATGCTTTATGAGAAAAACGGAACGGATTTACAAAATGTTATTTTTCATGAAATATTATGCACAGAATAGCTTTGAAATTTGATTTTTTGCATATTTTTTATTCTACTAAATTACATTTTATTAATTTTGTTTCGCGGTTAGACTATACTTTAGGGTGCCCCTTTGATTCTCGCTAAATTGTGATCGCGATTAATGGCCAAGCTGGGCAAAATCGAATCGTGTTCAGATTGCTTCAGATACAGTCGAAGCTCTAATTGGTTTATTGTTTGTAGAATTTTGAAAATCCAACGATCGTTGCGTTATTTTTTAATGTTGAACCATACCTGTTAGCACTGCAATCGGCGCAAACAGGAATGGCGCCAAAAAATCGCCCAGTTCGCCAAAGGGCACCCTAAAATATAGTTTTACCTGTTTCGCATTCAAGTGTATTGAATTTTATTAACTACAAAACGTTTGAAATGCAAATGTGACAAAGTACTAGGTGACAATTCGTGAACATTTGAAAATTCAGCTGGTGCTAGAATTTGATTATGTAACTTTATATATTCAAGCAAGGAGTTGAAATGCATATTGAAATTCTGTTAGTATATTTAGAGGAATATATATCAGGTATATGAAAATATATAATCAACAAGTACTGTATCTGCAATAATTCACTCATCTGCAATAATTGTTGATTAAATGCAGGACTCCAACTTGAAAACAAGCTTTACTAACCCCCTTTCCAGAGAAGCCTTTCTAACTGAAACATTATCTTATATCATCAAATAAAACAAACATATGTAAACAATGTATTTGTACAGTACACAGTTTTAAGGTTTGATCAACTGTTGCCAAGCAACGTCAATCATGTTCTTTATAATATAAAAAGAGAACTTTACGCAAGTGAGAGTGAATATTTGATTTTTTAGCAGTAATTTGTTTTCACAATCCATAATCAAGTTTTGTAAAAAAATGGAAAAAAAAAATCAAGAAAATATACATTGTGTGTTCTTGTAAATTATTTAAAGATTTACTTTTCAATAAAATCATAACTGTGTTTTGTTTGAGTACTTTCTTATTAATATTTCGTTAAATTAATATTTCTGTATAACGTGTAATTAATATTTATGTATTTTCAATTTTACATTTATTTTTATTAACGAGACTTATATGTTTATATTTAATAATTTTTCAAAATGCGGATCAAAACATTTATTAACCATAAAGTGGTTGTTTCTTTCATTACAGTTGAGATCATGTGTATGTCACTTTATTTTATTAATATTTGGTCTGTGAGTTAAACAAATAAACGTTTTCACCAATAATGTTGAATATACAATTTTGTCCACTCATCAAAAACAAGTCAATTTGTCAGTGGGATGAGCTTTTCAGTGAGCAGTTGGAAAAAAAATTTAGCCCAATATTTTAGTGGGATGGGTTATTTTATATATTCTTGGAGATTTGTCTTTCTGGATACCGCTATTAAAAAATAAATACTTATGAATCATTAAGTAAAGATAAATTTATTTCATGTAGCATGTAAAGCACATTAAATATTAATATTTGATTGTTTATACAAGCAATAAAGAAATAATAACATCCACTGTATGGTTAGTATAAATCGTCAAGGAGGATTTAAATGCTTTTACTTAAATTTATTTGATACTAATATTTTAATTTTTATCAAGAATCAATGATTTTGTTCAATTCTTATCAAGAATCAATGATTTTG
>JAPDSC010149608.1:0-20220 GCA_026290005.1 Latrodectus geometricus
CTCAGATTTTGTTTAATAAATTACACATTTAGCAATTTATGTTTGAAATAAATTGAATTGATCAAAAGAATGGGAACTTTTGTAATATATTTTTAAAAATCCATTTTTTGATTCGAATTATTCAAAAAGTATTAATGTAAGTGACTTTTTGGAGGGCTGATTATATATATATATATATATATACAATATTATGAATATAAAAATGTAACGCTAATGATGTTAATAGGTAATTTATACCATGAAAATAATCATTTATTCATGAATTATTTATTTCTTCAGCTACAGAGAGCAGAAGTTGCAGAATATAGTGGAAGTTTAGGGCACAGAGTCTCTGACACCAGAGTGACTAAAATGTAAGCCTTTATTATCAACTTTTGTAAAAAAAAATTATAGATATCATTTTAAATTTTTCCATGGACATTGTAGCACAATAGATGAGCTTTATTCAAGATTTTATTTTACTTTCAAATTGTTGCTTTTCAGTTTAAGTTTTACCTAATAGTTGTAATCATTGAAGTAACAATTAAAATAAACTTATTAAATCCTTTTTCCCATTCATTTTATCCTTGTATATTTTTGGCTTCCTAGTAAATGCTTACATTATTCCTGGAAAATAGTCAGGCTATTATTTACCTGTTATAAAATATTCTTTCTTGGAACTTATGAGTGAATCGCATTGAGCCATTTGGCAACCGCATAAATCTTCTCTGAATTTGGAATTAAAAAGCGATATAGACCTCTTAGGCATCTCCCAAGTCAATTCATTTTGCATCCTTTCATTGGCTATCGTTTATAGATTATACATTTTATCCTCTGATATATTTTTCTTTTTTCTACTTTCATGATCAACTGTGATATGTTAATTTAAAGACATCGACTTTTGGCAATGTATTCTCATTAACATTCTACTCAACTAACGCTCAATGCAATTGCATAAATATGTTGGAATTTATGGATGCAAATATAATACTATATATATAAACTTTCATAAATAAATTTTAACTTACGTGAATAAATTGTCATATAGATAAGGAAAATATTTTTCTGTGAAATCCTGTCCTCTTAGATGAACTTCGGAGCGGTCCGATGGTTAGCGTTCCTGACTCCAAGGCTGTTGGTCCCGGGTTCGCATCCCGGTTCAGGCATGGACGTTTCCTTTCTGTTTCTTTCTCTCTTCTCCTGAGATGATGTATGAATGTGGCCCGCCCCATAAACAGGTTTGTGGTGATGTGACGTGAGTAATGCTACTCGCCTCCATGACTTCTTGGTTCACAGGTGCCCACCAGGTAACGTTAAATGAGTAGCAATTTCTGACCTTGTTGTAGCGAAGGGTCCATCACCCAGTGCCCGTCGTTAGAAAAAAAAAAATGCATAGATTTAGGCATTTTTATGCATTTGGATCAGGGAAAGAGTGGTTTCAAAAATAGGGATAAGTTTTCTTAATCAGAGCTTCTAATTGCTTTCTAAATCTACCTCTGCAAAACGTCAATAGTTCCTTCTTTCTCTTCGAGGAATTTTTGATGTAGAACAGTCAACAATCAATCAAATAATATTTCTCTGTTCTCTAAAAACTTAAAAGCAGGTTGTTGTTGTGGGTTTGTTTTTTTTTTTTTTTTTTTTTTTTTTTTTTGGTCCTTTTATTTCTTAATACGTGATCTTCTCAATCATCGTTTGGCTTTTCAATAATTTCAAATGCTCTGCATCAGGCAAACATATTTATAAATTTCTAAAACTTATATTTTGCCTCTATATTCTGTTATATTTAGTTATACTTGCTTTTATATTCTTTCTATGCATTATTTTTTGCTTCTATATATTTTATATTGTATTTGCTAACTAATTCTATCTATTTCTTTTTCGATCTAACATTGAAGATTGCAGTTATAAATTATTCTTTGTTAAGGAGATTTTTCTTCCTTTTAGAAACTTTCAAAACTGTTTTAGAAAAGAAATTCAAAAGTTTTTTGTAAAAATACATTTAAAAAAATGAAGAAAAATGTCAAGATTTTTCTCAGATTTTTTTACAGTAAATTGTATTAATTCATTTTACAAAGAATTTTTATATAAAATAAATCTGCTTTTAGAAACAAGGTAACTCATAATACGTTTTTCGTAAAATGGTAAATTAATATTTACAGTGCCTGGTTAAGGGAAGAAGACCATCCCCTGATCCCCAAAATGTACCACCGAATCGAAGACATTACGGGCCTTTCTTCAACTTCGGCGGAGCCATTTCAGATGGCTAACTATGGGCTTGGAGGCCACTTCCATTTGCACATGGATGTACTTGTAAGTATTTCCTTACTTATTCTCTTAAAATTTTATTACATATAATATCCAAATAGAGTTTATTCTTTGTTTTATGGTTATGATGTTTAACATTTCTACTATATTTATAAAGTATTTAACATGGTTTTTAAAAAAATATAAAAAATATGTTAACTTTTTCCAAAATAAACTAGAGTGAGATCTTAAGATATTACTAAACTAGCGACATTAAAAAAATGGATGCATACGAAATCCTGACGTCGTCATAATGAAATATATTTGGGAAAATAGAGATAAACTTGCCAGAAAAAGTCTGCGTCATTCTAACAAATTAAATTGGGTATATTAAATACTCGTGCAAATTAGTTTTATTGTAAATTCTGATAGTCGAAAAATATTGGAAATTGGGATATTAGGGGTTACTTACCTCCATGGTTCCTTCCTACCACTAGACGGTACTCCTCCAAATTTCTTTTTCTGGGGGTAGGTGGATGTGCTTAAAAAAAATCCTCAGGTGTCTTCTTTTACTCACAGCAGTGGAACTTTCTTAATTAGGAGACGAAACATTGTTTATCTGTATTTTCTCTAGCTATAATTTTCAGTTAATCAACAAATGTCCTTTCAATTGTAAATTTCTCCGAATTAATATTGTTAGCAAATTTATAAATATTTTAAAAAGATTTCTTCCAGTTTATTATATTTAAATAAAATTCAAGAAAGCAATAATAGGTACACGTTATTCATTCATTTGTCTCATTTTGAAGCAAGATTTAAAAACGTTGTTTTTATAAGAAAAAAATATCAAAATATAAAAGTAAGAGTCACGCTTATTTCATGCTCTGTTATTTTATTTTATTCGATTCTTGATATCACTTCACACTACCTATACATATCTTGGTTCAAATTTTCAATTGTTAATAAAATACTTTTTATTCATCCATTCAAGATTAAGTACATTTTTTAAACTTATATTGGATGACACTTTTTCTTTTCAAATATTAATTCATTAATTAAATTAAATTAATTAATTTTATTTTCATATGGGGGGGGAAATAATTCACTACTGTGTAGTGGTGCCATCTGTTGGCATCAACAGTTACTATCTATGTTTTCATTTCTTACGTTATTAAATTTACTAATTTTTATCGTCTTGTAAATGAATTTATTACCTCCTTTGAGAATTAAATTTTATGGTTGCTAAAAAATTACTGAAAGAGATGGAGAGTGTATATGTGTGTGACAGAGATAATTTTTTCTAACTATAAAAGAAATTAATGAAAACTATTTATAAAGGACTTTCTGCGATATGGTGAAAAGAAAACTTTATCTTGTTATGGCGAAACTGGTCGAGCTTCGGCGAAGAATATTCGTGTTTTCGAATCGAATCCCGTCAAAAAATAAAAATAATCGAAGAATTATAAGCAAACAAACTGGATTATTTATATAACATTATCGGCCTTTGATTCACAAATGGACAATACGAAATTTAATCAATAATTAAAATAAAATTTTTCATTGTTGATCTAAGAAAGATTAGACTTTAAAACAATTTTTTTTTATATTGTTTCTTATACTCTTATTAGCTTATACCATACTTATTAGAAAATATACTTATATTTCTAAGTAAATTTAATTTTTTTTCTTTTTCTCTTGGTGAAAGTGCTATTTTTATTTCTATTTCAGCCTGATACTGACAGTTATTTTGGACCAAACCTAGGGAACAGAATCGCGACATGGCTAACTTACGTAAATAATTCATTTTACTCAAATAAATTGTTAGAGATCTGGAATACATTACCAATCATTTCGATTGATATCATAATTAATTAATTTATTTATTTTCAGTTGAGTGATGTCCACGGTGGGGGCGCCACCGTATTTCCAAGATTAAATATTACTGTTTGGCCTAAAAAGGTATGAATATGGAAATATTTTACTTCTGGTAATGTCAAAAAAATAAATAAATAAATAAATAAATAATAAATGAAATTTCATAAACTATCTTTTATCTTTTCTTTAGTATTTTTACAGGATGATATAATTTCATTAAATCAACAGTTTGGAATTTATCGGAAATTTAGTAAATCTTATTTTTTTATTTCTTTGCTAATCTAGAGATAATAATAAATTAGTTAATTTTTATTAATATGATATGCATTCATCGCAAAAAGTAATTCGCCAATTTTTATGTACTCTTTTTTTCCAAAACACACACGTGTGTTTGCCTCCTGTTCAAATGTGCAATATCATTTATTTTCTGCGAATTTTTTGATAAAATCACTTATTACCCTTTTTTAAATGTATCTAAAGAAGTCTAGATTTTATTCTGAAAAACAAAGTCAGATGTTTTCTTCCAATGAAATAACTGCATTTTTTTTTCAATTTAATTTACTTAATACAAATTCATATGCATTAAATTGAGATCTGTATCGGCTATTGCTTTAATTTAAACTTTAATTTTTTATTCAATTTTTTATTTAATAAGTTTTTTTAATAATTCATTTAACTTTTAATTATTAATTTTAAATGGTTAAAAAATATTTTAATTAAGATATGAAATTTTAAGAATTATCATTAAAATATGTTTAGGAATTATATCTTTTTATTGGATCCCATTCCAGTCAATTATTATCATTTAAATATCGCTTATAATGCATAAAACTTCTCTTACAAATTCACATTGAAAAATAAAGAAGGGAAATTTTGAATACATACTTCTAAAATTAATATATAATAAAGATGACTACATCATTAGACCCAGTACCAATTTTGGATATTAGAGTTTGATTTTGAGATAAAAGATTTTTGTGTGCATTAAATTTGTTCTACTAACCATTATTTGGATCGCTTTTATCTTTACAATATAATTTGGTATTTAATCTAGTGACGTATAAGAAACCATTGAAAAGTGATTTATTGCTCAAAATAACGCCATATAATTTTTCCTTGTAAAATTAAAGAACATATAATTTGATTGCTTTCTTAATAACTTTTATGTTGCTGTATACTTAAAAGCATGTAAAATTTTACTGTTTCTATGTTGCTATGGATACAGGGAGCTGCACTTTTTTGGCATAACGTGAAATCGAATGGCGTCGGTAATATTCTAACATTGCATGGTGCATGTCCAGTTGTCACAGGGTCCAAATGGGGTAAGCATTATGTTCAAGTCATTATTGTTTAAAAAATTACATGTTTTTTACAAAATATGACTTTAACCAAGTGTCATTAACAACAAATACCGATTTGAAGGTTCATCAAGAGACCACTCAATTTAATAATATATGTTAAGCATTGTATTAACTATGGATGTAGCAAATTATAATTATTGACAATCGCCATATTTACCTGAATAATATTAGTTTGGGGAAAAAGAAATCCATTATTTTTACGTAAACGTTTCGTAACTTCTTTCAGATTCGCTTTGTAAAAAGGTTTAAAACAGTTTTCATGTAGATTTTTTAGGTCTTGTGCGAAGCTACGACTGCTGACATGCTGTCAAGTTTGATAATTTTTGATATTTTATAGACATTCTCGACGATGCGAGGTGCATCTTTAGCATCCAAATACCCAAACGGAATTGACGAAACCAAAATTGTGCGTAACTGGTTGTTACAGTCATATATAGGACGATAAACACCTTTCCCAATTTTAGCATTTTCGCCATTCTAAAAGAAAAACTAAAATGTATCGAATTTTCTGTTTGTTGTCTTCTATTTTTTAAAACGTTGTACTCATAACTGAATGAATCAAACAAAAAAGCGCAAGAGTATATTTTAGTGTCAAATGTCACCTCTCCAACGAGCATAAATCTGAAATTGTTTGATAGATACCTCACGAGATAGCGATCACTACAGACGTCTACCGAAAAAATAATGGATAACTTTTTCCCCAAAGTAATAGTAAAAAGGTCAATCAAGAACCATTTGTGTATAGCGACAGTAAAAAGTTGAAGTATTCTTTTACTCATTTCTGTGACAAACGTCTATTGGTAAAATCTTGCACCGAAATTTCTGTTTTGGTGACGAAACGCGAGAGGCATTTAATTAACGAAAGATTTCTCAATTTTACGATGAATGATTTCAATACATTGTTTGATTATTTAGATCAAATTAATTAATTAATTACAGAGCTGTATTCAAAGCTGATTATTTTATTATTGAGCTGTAGTTGTTATTAATTGCTGAAATTTTTTTTTCAGTGACCAACGTTTGGTTTCACGAGCGAGGGCAAGAGTTCAAGCTGAAATGTGGAATGCATCCTGAAGCAGCGCTGCAACAAATAGATTCATTTAAAACGAGATGAAATTCACTCTTACTTGTTTTGTACATATTTATTTATTAAATATCATTTTTCACTGATATCAAAATACTTGGAAAAAACAATTTTTTATGCTTAGAAAAATTGAAATCTGCACCTATCCAAAATTAACGCTTTAATTCCATATTTTACTGTTTCATGGAAACTAGTAAATAGCAATTAACGAAAATTTAAAATGAAGATAAACATGTATTTGGAGTTGAACTCTATATATAGTCTAACATCAATTAAATAAAAATTTAGCACCTTAGATAAATACTGTTGGAAGATCATTGAATATTAATTTTCATTAATGACAGCCTGAATCTATTTGTGATATAAAATTATATTCCACATGAAACAGATATACAATTTTTATTCAATTTGCTAGAAAGCAGGGTGAACCATCCTTATTCAAATCCCGTGGGAGTTGCAAATTCTTTTTTCAGAAAACATTGTCTTAACAATTCAATAACTATCTTAACTTTATAAAGGGTAGATAAGACTTGGCCTTTAGACAGACAGCAACAAGATAAAACTAATTATTTATATTTATTGTTATAGATATTAATTGCTTTTTATGGAATAGAATGTCTTCTGCTAATAAACTCTTTATTAGTTTTTTTTTTTTTTTTTTTTTTTTTTTTTTTTGTGATTCCTCGGAAAAAACATATCAAGGCAAATAATATTTTGAAACATATCTGTATTAATCTGCGGGCTTGAAATTCAAGGATTTTTTTTCTATGCATTTATGGAATAAGTTTTAAGTGCTTGTAATTTATTCTTTTCTTGGACAAAATTGAATTGAGCTCATATTTTTTTAAATGGTGAATCATGGATTCCTTTTGTATAGTGATAATCATTTACAGCTTATCCGTAGATGTTAGAAATAAAATGTAACGTAGAAGATTTGAAAAAAAACCACAGATTCCGTAAAGTCATAATACTTAATTGCTTTTTATGATATGTCAGCTGTTGTATACCCTAAGGATGAAATCCTTTATATCCTTTTATTCTATAAATAAATTCGAACACTTTTTCTCACATGATTTTGCTTGTCAGTAGTTACCTAACTGGTAACTTAATGGTTATCGCTCTTGTTTTCGTTTCAACAGCTCGTGGTTTCGAATCTCACCTTGGGTAGGGATGTTTGTGGTAATTCGGGATCCATTTTAAGTCGTAGGTCCCGGTATGATTAGCCCTCGTGTGCAAAAAATGACTGTTGAGCTGCAAACAAACAAAACCGAACTTGGTAAAGGATTACTTCAAAATATACTGGAGGGACTTGTAATTTTGATGCCTTGCTTTCATTGTATGGTTGCAAGCCATCAATGACCAATAACATTGCTTGGTAAATTACAAGTGACACACAATGTGTAAATAAATTACAAGTGACACACATTCTCGAAGAATGGCATTATTTCAATAAAGGTATTCTGGATGACTCTTGATTATGATTATGGCTCTTTTCTTCATCCATGCATATCTTTATGTATTCACTCTCTTGGTGTATTGATGTATGATTTTACTATTAGTTCACGATACTTATATTTTTCTATATCCTTCATTTCTTGAAATGTGGAATTATTTCACCTATCTAGATGTTTCTGTTATTGTTATTAAACTAATTTAATAAACAGTTTTCACTGTTAAATTTTAGACATTCAAATTGAAAACCAAATTTAATTTAACGCTGAATTTAATTAAATTCTATCGGATCTAAATATTGAAAGTTTGAGTAATAAAAACTATTCTTAAATAAAAAATATATTTTAAATCAGAATAACATCTTAAATAGGCACAAATCATTCCACTCGGACATTAAATTTTGATTAAGGATCGAAAATTAACCCAAGCTTTGTTAATAGTTTCTGCTCTAGAGTAGGTTTCTTAGCTCTTGTTCATAAAATATGATCTCACTCATTTGCATTGTTTCTGTTTTTTCAATTCAATAATGTTACTAAAATACATACGAAATAAATTACATTTTTTGCTTAGATTTATAATTTCGTACAATTTCTTATGAACAAAAGAAAATGAAATAATAATAGGTCAGTAGGTTATGGAGGACACTTTTGGAGCTCTATGTTAAAATGCTTGTAGCTCACATTGAAAAATAATAACAGATTCAGAATTTAGAACTCAAATTCTGAATGATTCATTGAAAAAAACGAATCATTCTATGCATTAAAGTACAAACTGATTTTCTGCTGTTGTCAATGTAAATGTCATATTCTTCGCATGCTTTACTATCCGAATGAGATGAATTTTCAGTTTTTTTATTTCGTTGAATTATACATACTATTTCAGTTTATTATCGTGTCCAGTTGACTCAGCCATCAATGACAGCAATGCAATGTACCCTATAACTTTGACTGTGTGATTGATGTTTTTCTTTAAAAGTGAGTTAATTATGTGAGCGATCAGATACCTTTGTTTGTATTCTTTTCAATATTTGTTTAAGTTCTACATACTTAATTAGCGGTATTTGTTAGCATACGTACTTATTAAGCATTAGTGCATTTGTTTCATAACATATTATTAAAGCGTTTTAAAGATTTAAAGTTAAGAGGGAAAACATTGTAAGGTAAATGATTCAACACTTTAGAAGTTCAAACGCATTTATTTTGAAATTTTAGAAGCATTTTTTATGGAGTATAGCAAAGAAATATAATTTTGGCCGACGAACTTTAACTCTGCAATTAGAAAAGTACTTTAACATTTTTATCAGCACCATTTTTAATGTAAATTTAAGTATTCCATTCTAGTTGAATAGAACAAACTGCGAATCCATCTTCCCAAAGGCTACTTTGGATGCCTGATGCAACTTCGAACGCAATCTCGTAAGAAATCTCTCAAAATACTAGTTTTGTTTCTCTTTCGTGAAATACTTACCTCTTTCTTTTTATGGGGTGTACCTGAAAAAAATAATCAATTATATTATACATAATTTGTTAATCTTCTCAACATTAAACATTTGTATGAAAAAAAAGCAGTAAAGCACTTCGTTTTATGAATTACTATTAGACTTTATTGTTCAATTAACTTTCATTTTGTTTTCACCCTACAATTACTTTTTTGCGATGGTGGGTCGATTGTGTCAGGACACTGTGTCTAAAATAAATTAACATATTACAAACATGTATAACCGAGAAGAGAGTCGAGCTCCCAAACTGTTAAGCTGAACACCAAAGTAATAAAAATTCAGACGTCAACTTAGTCAAGAAATACACTCAATTATAGCATTATAATAATATAAGAAGGCTATAATAATGTGAATTTAGATGAGGAATATATCCACCCTTAATTTCAATATATTGATGTCACCAACTTTTTATTTAATTGACTTGCTAATTAAATTGCATTGTCCGATTAAACTAAACTCGTTTAATTAAACTAATATCAACTTTGCACATCAGTTGTTCATTTTTGAAATAACCGAAAATTTACAAAGTTATAAATGTTAAATGTTCATTATTAAAGAATCTATTATATTCGCTTGAATTAAAATTTGTAAGCATCTACGCATCCGGTTTTTTTTTTTATTGTACTACTGAGACATAGTTGACCTTTATATATTTTGGTTTTAAACATTAATATTTTACATAAACTCAGTTTATAACATCAGTCTTTTTCTTAAATGAAATAATTAAACAGTTATACATTATTATTTTGTTTTATTAAATAAAAAAAAATTGGCTTCCGAAAAGTAAGGTACAACATAATTTGTTAGATCCAATTCGAAAATAAAAGTTGACAAAATCCAGAAATTTTGAGAAATTTGTATTGAATAGTTTTTTTTTTTATTGAAGGCAACATAGATATTTTCATAAATTCAATATCATGTATGATTAACAGAAAAAAAGTACACTTGGAGAGAGAGAGAGAGGGTCCCTTCTGGAAGAAAAGAGTACATCCTAATTTTATGTAGAAAATTTCTGAACTTTATAATAATGGATTTAAATAAGAAATGTTACTTTCTTACCCTTAACTTCAATACATTGGTGTCATTGACTTTCTATTTAATTGACTTGCCAATTAAAAAAACCGAAACTAAAAGCGAATATTTGTAGCAGATTCTGTAACGAACATAGAAGACTAATGAACATAAATTTGTTTGCCAAAATAATTCCAAACTCTCGGATTTAGATCTAGAGATTGAGCTGGTCATTAAACTTGTGCACCAAGCCATAGCCTTGAAGATTGTCCTCAACATAAACAGTTCAATGTGGTCACGTATTATCAGTCATTACGTGACTTCATTAACCGAATGGGTTACTATACCATGAGAAGAAAGTCGTCGCCAAATCCAGAAGCATGTGGGGGATATATGAATCAAGGATCTCGTCAAAATAACATACAAAATAACAATTTTTCCATGTAATTCAACGTGAACATTATATAAGCCCAAACGCGTCTCTTCTATAATTTGTCTGCCATCAGTTTAGAATTGGTTGCATCTGCATCTGATCCATAGGTGCTTCTCAGTCAGGTCATCAAATTCACTGAATTGATTTTCTATCTTGAATCTAGACTGATTGGTGATGCCTAAAGAAGCCAATGCTATCAAGTCGAGGAAATCTATCCGCTTCTAATACACAAGCTATAATTTGTTAGAAGTCTGTTCAAGAAAGCATAAACAAATAGTCTATCGCAATACGTGTCTTGTAGCTGTCAACTCGATATGCGTATTGAAGCATATTCTTCTTCTCATACGACAAGTTGCTTATAAACGAACTGAGACCAGTCATATTTCTTCTCCTTCGAAGCAAAAGAGTTAGTAGATGGTCTTATAATTTGTCGTCCGCCTGGGACATATAGTCAAAACAGGGAATCTTCAAATTGAAACTAGTCTTATAATCACTGGACCATACTGCGAGACAAAGTGGCATGTCTAGTGGTAATAGTGAAAACCCATATTTTCATTCTTCTCATTAACCCGCCATACTAATGGATTGGGAAGACGATCTCTCATAGATTTCATTAGATATTTTTGGATATTTTCTATGAAATATTCAAAACAAAATGTGGGGATCAATTATTAATCACAAATATTACATTTAAAGTTATAAAAGTTTGATTTTCATATATTAATTCTTATATAAATGTCACTTTTCTTAAAAATAAAACTGATGGTTATCGATTTAGTATAAACTTCCTTGAAGTAACACTGGTATCATGCACATAAGCCATGCATTGAATTTCAATCATGATTTTCCCAATGGTTTGTTCCTAAAAGATCTTACGCTTTTACATTAGAAAGTCAATGCGTCATGAGCAGTTACAATCTTAAAGTAACTAAAAATGTGGAGGGATATAAAACTACAGATGAATATGAAGACATGCTTGCTTTTCCTATCAAGCTTCATAAATATGATACCTTGGTATATCTGAGGTACTTTGATTAAAGAATAGGATAAAAGAAGCCATTCTTAAATGCTTAAGAAAAATCACTTGCGGCCGTATTCACCAACCAAAGTTAAGCGAAGTTTCAGGGTAAAGGGCGAGTTAAGCCATGAAACGTTATTCACCACGACAAAAACAGAGATTAACTCGCCTATATGGATCCCTAGAATAACCCTACGATTTCGGAGTGTTAGCGCTGAGTCAGCAAACAATGGCGGACTTAAGCGATATGTTTGTTGACATTGATGTGCAAGATTGCTAGCCAATCAGAAGCCGTCTTACATGTCGTGTTCGGTTAACTCCAAAGTTGTTTTACACGGGAATTTCCTCGCTTTGTGAATAAGAATCAGCGAGTCATGCTAGAGTTGAGTTATACCAAGATAGGCTACACTCAAGTTAATCCGTGTTTGGTGAATACGGCCGTTGGAGCAGCAAACGAGATATGCCACTCCATATAATCCATGCATTCCATTAAATACCTAAAAACCTTGACTGAAAATGAAGTTGAAATATAGTACGAATATCTAGTGATATTGCATAAATAGGAACAAAGCTTATAGTCTTGTTCATATTTAAGCAATATCATTGTAAATATTTTGTGTACAAATCAATGTAAGTAAGATACATTTAGGCTTAAATTTCAATAAACTATATGTAAAAAAATTATATAAATATGCATAAAAATAGTTTACATTAAGATTATAAATTTACATATATATGTGAGTGTGTGTTATTCAAAAAGATGAGAAAAGTAACTTACAAAATTCTTTGTCCACTTTCACCGCTTGAATTCTAAATTTTTCGGGATTCTGAAAATGAAAGAGATGGCAATATTTTTAGAATTTAAAAGATATGCAGTTTTAATATGAAGAGTTGAGCTCAAAAATATTTATTTCAAATACAAAATATTTGAAAATTGTATAATACATGTAATTATTTTTGAAAAAATTTTTTTAATAAAAGTTCATTCAAAATAAAAGAACTAGGTAATTTTTTAAAACTTTTCAGAGGTATTTTTACCTCCATAAGAGAAGAGGAAGGAAGATTAAAAATAAAATATAAAGTAGACTTCCATGAAAATAATTTATTTAAAAGGAACCGCTTATAGAATTACTTATTGCGATGTACATAGAAAGTGTTAAAAATATTATACAAAATTGCAGAGAAATGTTAGTTTATATTCCATTCTTCCGATTTTTCGGTGAGGAATTTGACCACATTTAATATAACTTCCGTTCTCAGATATTCAACTAAGAATTCTCTGTGTTATTTAAAATCAAAAGTTTATCTTCTTGGAAACACCAATTAGAGTATTTTAAAGAACATCATAGACAGTGTGGCGTATATCTTGTGGCATACCTGCATATACGGCCCGTAAAAGATATGCTGAGAACGTAAGGTAGAGGACATGGTCAAGTTTTTCTAGCTGGTGAAATAAATGATGTGTATAAAACTAAACATTTAATTGCAGTTTTTCATGTCTTCATAGTTTTTCTTTTTACAAAACTTTTTCATAGTACAGCGTTTTATACACATATCAGCGTATATTAGCTCTCAAATCCATAAATTTCAAAAAATTACCTCTATTATCATAATTTATTTTGACATCGTGTCCAATTAAAGCAATTCTTGACGTTCACAAAAAAACTACAGTTTCACAAAACTTTTCTCATATTTTTTGCGTTTTTCAATACAGCTTATTAAGCTTGACACAGATGGAACGCGATGGTAAACTTTACCAAACACTTTTCTAGAGTTTTTATGAGACTTGTGAGATTTAAATTTTTGAACTGCAGATTCAGTACATATTTTGTTAGGATCTGAAAATGCTCTGCACAAAAAACAAAATACTATATTTGCTGAAGGACTACATTCTAACCTACACTTCTGAATCTGCAATTCAGATGAGTAGATTTGGGTGAGCATAGGCCACAAAGTTACATCAATTGTGGCGTAAACGTTGGGCCATTTGAATAAGCAATTTCTTTCAAGATACGATATTCAGCAGTCGATAATTAATCTGATGTCAGGTATGGTGATGATACTATTTATACATTTCTTACTCCTATAACGATTAGCATAAATAACCCAACTTTTATAAACCATAACGTAAACAGTAAACTTAATATTTTTAAATTTTCCTTGAGTAAAAGTGATAGAAAGTTCGTCAATAACTTGAAAATCAAATGAAAATGTGTTTTTACCATTAACATTCCTTCCATTTTGTTAATCCTTAGTTTTATTTCCTAAATGGTTTTTAGGAGTATTTTCAAATTCTTCAAAAACACAAAAGATATTATTATCGTTGCATAATGTTACCAACCATTAACTGTTGTCGATTCAAGTACCATCTTGTAATCATAAAGTCAACCATCTTATAATTTGATCCCTGCTCAATAGATGATGTCGATTACCTAGTTGGATCTCTCCACACCATTGAATGAAAGCTGTTACATCCTAAGAATTCTTTGCAAAATTGTTTTTAAAAATAATTTTTTTTTAATAATGAGATGGCTTTTTAGTGAAAATTTCGTACATAAAAAAAACATTCTTTTTGTCTTGTTTATCTTGTGTTTGTAAAAAGAAATTTAAAAACCTGTCAAATATTAGTTTGGGGAAAAAGTTATCCATTATTTTTTCGGTAGACGTCTGTAGTGATCGCTATCCCGTGAAGTATCTATCAAACAATTTCAAATTTATGCTCATTGGAAAAGTGACATTTGACACTAAAATATTCTCTTGGTTTTTTGTTTGATTAATTCAGTTATGAGTACAAGGCTTTAAAAATATAAGACAGCAAACAGAAAATTTGATACATTTTAGTTTTTCTTTTAGAATGGCGAAAATGCTAACCAGGCGGCTAAAATCGTGAAAGATGTTTATCGTCCTATATATGACTGTAACAACCAGTTACACACAATTTTGGTTTCGTCGATTCCGTTTGGGTATTTGGATGCTAAAAATGCACCTCGCATGGACACAACATCGTCGAGAATGTCTATAAAATATCAAAAATTATCAAACTTGACAGCATGTCAGCAGTCGTAGCTTCGCACAAGACCTAAAAATATATATGAAAACTGTTTTAAACCTTTTTACAAAGCGAATCTGAAAGAAGTCACAAAAAGTTCACGTAAAAATGATGGATTTCTTTTTCCACAACCTAATATAAGCTCGTTTAGAATTTGATTTTGATACTGTTAAGAAGAATTGATAAATATGACTACCAACAATAGAGTTATTCGGAAATTCTATCATAAAGAAATAGTGAATATTAAATGTCATTTACAATTTCCTTCTTCAAGTTTTTATTTTGTTTTCTTAATACTTCTAAGTACTATTTTCAAATCATACAGTGAAACTCTTAAAGCACTTATTTACATTTCCGGATTGTTTTATACTACGAAAGCATTTCAAAATTATTAATTATGTTTATAGGGTTGAGACAACGTTTGTGCTCCATTCTTCACAGAGAGAAATGATATTAAGTTTTGTGTGCGTTTAACTCACAATTACACTCTTTTCTTGTAACAAATCTAATTGGGATATTCAGAGATCATTTACAGAAAATTACACATTATTGGTAAATCATGTCATCATCAACAATGAAAAAATTTAAATTGAGAAGTATTTTTCTAATCTCCTACGTGAAGAAGCAGATTATTTTTCACATGAATAATACTATTCATATCAATACATGAGAAAAAATTGCTGATATTAAATTTCAATTGCGATATTTTTAATTGGTCTAGATTTCTTGCAATCGGGGAAGTTCTCTAATCAAGGAACATAAAATCGAATCAACCTATTTTACCATCTTATATGTCAGGCATGTTGAACGAAATAGCTTTTCAACATTGGGCCACATGATTTTCAGTACAAAAATTAGTTCCAACATATAAAACCAGCATGTTTTAATAACTACATTTTATTTGCTCTCGTATTACCTCAAATTTACTGCTGTTTTCTGCTGAAATATATTGTTCAAACAGTAAAAATAAATGACAATCAATGTTGAAATGATGATAAACTATGTTTAATAACCATCGGAAGGTATTCTCAGAAGAAATATCTGAAATCAAGATTTTTAGAAAATTTAATATAACGCTTGTTGATCTTATGCAAGTTGTTACGGAAAATTATATTCTTTGAGAATGGACCAAAAACTCCAACAGACAATAGCTATAATTATTCCATTACAGCGAGTTAGTAATAAGCTTGTTACAGCTTCTCGTGTTTCACATGATGTAACAAAAAGCTGAAAGTTATCAATTTTTTTGGACATGGTTTTCGATTTCTATTTCAAATGCTAATATTTATATTAAGTTACCATTTTAAACACTTTGTCCTGTCTAGTTAGCACTAATGTTAAGAAAATGTCATAAAGGAACAAAAAGAAAATTCTATGATGAAAGTGTGCTAGTACGAAGACCAATTGCTTAAGTCATATACAGTTCTGTGAAAAAAGAAGAGTGTTCGTAAAGACTAAGATTAGCATAGCACAAAGATTTTGAAAACTGTGACCAATGAATCAAATGATTCAAAAGCAATTATTTTTTACATTGATAAATCCCTCCAATCTAACCATTGGATCTATGAAAAATTAGAAGAAAAAAAAATGAAACCTTGAATTGTTTTATTATGCCCAAGAAATCAAGGTTTATATCAGCAAATTTGACAGTTTTGGACAAGCACGATACAGAATGGTCTCACACCTCATTATGTATTATAAGAATGAGGTCTACATTCAGGTTTTCGAAGATATAAAATTACCAAAATCATATTTAAAAAAAATGTATTCACATAAAACTCATCTGGTTGAATATTTAGGGGAAGATATTTATTGGTTGCACGGGTCAGCCAAATTCGGAAACTTATAAATTATCGCTCTAGTTCTAGGGAGAGCAATGTCATCTCAGAATCACCTTCAGAAATCTATTGATTGAAATTAGCATTCTGCCTGAATCATGTCATTCATTAAAGATTATATAAAATGTCTTATCGGATTTTAAATATGAAATTGTGATGTAAAGCTTGTTTACTTCTGTGTCCCTTTATTATAACTTGTTTTTTTATAATCATACATATTTTCTGATTAATGTTATGCACAATTTTTTGTATCATAAATTTAGTGAAGCAAAATATACGAAAAATAGCTGAATGGCTATTTTTTACACATATATTTACATTCAAACAAAATTTCCTAAATGTATCTCCAGTAATAATGGGCAAAACCAAATGGTTATCTTTATATTAAATGATATTTATAATCAAGAAATAATATAAATAATCTCTTGATTCAAAATACAGTATAAATCATTATTGATATAGTCTCTTTCTTGTTCCCCGCTAGATACAAAACACACTATAATCCTCATTTTTTGCATGATATAAAGTATGTTAAAATAAGATGTTTTTACTCTACCTCAAAAATTTAAAATTATCAATGAACTCATTTTTTATTAAGGAATTATCCATTCAAAATGAAAAACATAACAGAAAATAAAAAACTGTTATTGCAAATGTTTAATAATCAAATCAAGTTTGCTTTAGTTCTGTCACGCTGAATAAGAATGGGCTTCATTCTTATTCATTTTTAATTTCAAAACATGTTAGGAATGTATAATTAACTATGTTTTTCACATATATGCAGGTAAATTGGACATTGATAATTAAAATCATTTTTATTTATTTATTAATTATTTTTTTTATAAATAAAATGTTAATATGGATCCATAAATTTGGAATAATATTTTATAGCAATTAGTATATAATTTGAATAAGATATTTTCATTTCTGATAGTATTAAAAATATGTTTGCTTTATCTATGTTATAAATGCCATTTTTATTTTAAAAATCATTTTAAGAGTATCATTCGTATCCTTTGATCAACCTGAAATAAACTTCCTTTTACCCATTTTGTCAGGTACTTCAGAAACATAATAATTAGAAAAACTTAAATCATTAAGTATTCAAAGGAGTAATTCCTGAACAGTAGGAAAAGTAAAACTAAGTACTTTTAGATACTATAATCAAATATTTAAATAATTTTTTTCAAAAAGCAATTAAACAAGACTATAGAATTTTGATGTAACATTTATTGCTTAATTGATTCCTCAGTGAGATTATAAATACATGAATATTTAACTCTGTTTAGAAAAGTAAACGCATGGTGAAAAAAAATTCCTGATTCTCTGGGTCTGATTTCTGTCCAAGCTGTACTAACCGTTAGACAATTAAGCTCTTTTTTAGCAGCTTTGTTGAGACATAAGAAAATGAAATTATATAAACTTTATTTTTTCTTAAAGAATTATAACTGTTGTTTAAAGCTGTACAATATCCTAAGCTGACCAAACATCATTACTTTTGACAAAATGTGCTTAAAAATACTGAAAATGTGTTTGAAAGATGCTCTTTTCATTGGTGCAATTTAGCATAGTACGAAATATTCTTCATATTTTATTGTTTATCTGAAAACAGTGATATTCTTTTCACTGTCTAAAAATTATTTTATGGTTAATATTTTTGAAAGAAAATTTCATTCCTAAATAAGAACTTTCATTTTTACAAAATTTTTTCTTTTAGTTTTTAATCCAAATGTGTTGCCTCATGATCTAAAGAATTCCTGGGTCCTTGAGAGAATAACGCTTATACATACCTTCTTAAAAGATAATTTTGTTATAATGATCAGGGCGGATATATTTTGTTATTTTGTTAGGGGACATAAAATATATTCTTCTGAAATCGTTAAGGCGTTCAGTAGCTGATATTTTTAATATGAACACAGGCAAATTAAGAAAAAAGGAAAATTAACAAAATTTTCTCTTCTGAATGTAATGATATAATTCAATAAAGAATTATATATTATATAAACTTATCGTTCACGATTATTGGCTATAATTATTGTACGTGCCAAAATTTCAGATATAAAAATATCTGATTTACATTTTACTTAAAAATGGGTATAAGAAAAGAAACCGCCTATTTTCGCCACTCCTTGGAGGAGGGAATCTGCTAAGGCAACACCCCACCAATATTGCTTGACTAACCTCACCTGTTAGTATATCTTTCTTCTGGTGTAAAAAGAAAAGTTAGACGAGTGTTTTACAAGAAAAATATTCCATATTAATTTCACGACACACCTGTATTGCATTTTCAGGAGGGAATTATAAAAAAGAGAAAAAAAGGGATTATAACTAGTCAAAAACTTAAAAAAAAAAAAAAAAAAAAAAAGATTAAAAGCACAATGATAAATGATAAGAAACATTTACAGATGAACTTTTTAACCGCGTTCTTTAATTACAAACTTCTTGATCAGAAACAAAAATATTTGTTTATATGCTACAGTTGCCAATATTCCATAAAAGTAACAGGAAAAATGACCAATTAAAAGAGAATTGCCAACCCTTCTTAAAAATCATGCTGTGAAATTTCAGAGACTCTTAAACCGTCGTTGAAGATGTTAACTTTACAATTTAACAATACAGCGCCTAATGAATCACGGATGTATAGGATCCATTCATCAAAAGACAACCTTAATTAAACTACTGGATATTTTTATCTTTCGGTTTTACAATTTTAATATTTTATATCATAAAAATAATTTTAAAAAATACTGGTGTGCAACTCAAAAGATATCTATATTTTGTTGCATTTTATGAAAAGTAATATATGTTAAAAAAATATTTCACAAAAACTTGATATTGTGAGGGGAAGTTGTGTTGAGATTATCACACAGGGAAAAGATACTTATAGGTAGAAGAAGTATTTGGAAATCTGTGATAAAATATGATAAATATTTAATCATATTCAATAGTTGATAGAGCCTTTACATTAGACAGGTACACCTTTAACACTGCGAGGCAGGCTTTCTGCAAGTCTTTGCATGATGGACAGTGATATTCCCTCCCCCACTTCCAGAACATCTGTAAATTCTTTCACCGACTTTGAATGGTTGCAGAAGCCCCTAATTCAGTCATCTAAACTATCGAAGAAGTGTCCTATGTAATTCTAATCTGGATTCTGGGCAAAACAGTCAATTGGTTAGCCTCATTGCGAGAATAGCAATCCAAGGTGCATATGACAACATGAGAAGGTGCATAACCATCCCAGAAGTAACAATGATACAACACGCAAACTTGTCTCAACGTAGGAAGCATATTTTTGTCTGGAGTGGAAATCGATGAACTGGGTCTCAGTCTATACCACAAGAAATATTCCAAGACTTTGGTTGGAGCTAATCAAAA